>JAKCPB010000878.1:0-190255 GCA_021442155.1 Cymbidium sinense | reverse complement strand
GGGGCCCTGGGCCTGGGCTAAAGGCCAGGCCCCCCAGGTCTGGGATGGGCCTGCCATGAGGCCGGGGGCTAGCCCAATTGTGCTGCCCCAGGCTGGGCCCTGGGCTCAGGCCTGGACAGGCCCTGAGGAATGGGTTGAGATGGGGCCCTGAAGCTAAGTGGATCAAGGTGAGGTGGCTGAGAGATTGGGCTGGCAGAGGCCCAGTCTGGTAGGGGATCTGGAGTCTTGAGTGGATATGGAGGAAGGAATAAATGGTGGCCGAGGAGATGAGAAGTTGTCATGGGTAGGGGAAAGGGAAGAAGATATGATGGTGGATCTGCTACTCAAGGGGAGGGGTAGTTGAAATAGAGAGGCTAAAGAATAACGGCTCATCGTCTAAGTCGCTTATGGATCACCTTCTCTAGCGGCTGAGACAATTTCCTAGTTATCCATCTGTGTGCTCATTCTAATCTATGTCATTGCTTGTGTCTTAGAAAACTAGGTGTGTTACTTGGTTGATGAGATCAAACTGAAGAAATGTTGAATCTAAATTTATTCTGTTAAAAAAATTCCAAAACCACACCCTAAACTAAAACTAAACCTAAAACCTAAACCCCTAAACCCTAAACCCTAAAAAAACCAAAACCCTAAACCTACCTAACCTAAACCCAAACCTAAACCCTAGCCACTCCACAGGCCAAAAAAAAAACTGACCCACACTAAACCCCCAAACCCTAAACCCTACCATCCCCAAACCTAAACCCTAAACCTATCTAAACCTAAACTAAATAAAAAATAAATAATAAAAAAAAAAATAAAATATAAATAAATGCTAAACTAAACCATAAAATCTAAAGATAAACCTAAACTAATAAATAAAACCTATAAACTAAAAATAAAACTATATATAAAAATAAAATAGATAAAATAAAAAATAATAAAATAAAACTAAATAAAATAAACCTAAAATAAACCTATATAAAACTTAAAATAAAAAAAAAACCTAAAAACATTAAAAAAAAACCTAACTAAAATAAAATAAAAAATAACCCTAAATAAAATAAACTAAACCTAATAAACTAAAATAAAAATAAACTAAAATAAACCTAACTAAATAAAAATAAAACCACAAAAAATAAACCTAAAATTAAAACCTAAATACCTAAACCTAAAGATAAAAATAAAGAAACCTACCTAAAAAAATAAAAAAAATACCTAAAAATAAAAAATAAAGACTAAAAAAAATAAGAAAGCTAACCTGAGCTAATAAACAAGATAAAACCTAACTCAAACAAATAACATTTAATAAACTAGGCTAAAGAATAAATAAACCTCATAAAAATTAAGATAAACTATAAATAAACACACCGGTTTGCTTTTTAAAAGAGCCCTAGGCACAGATCCTGGGCCACACTTAGCTAAGCCAGGCCACTCCACTAACCTGAGCACTGACCACAGGCTAGCCACTGGAGCTAGCTGAAAGGCCACTAGATACAGGCCACTGAGCCCAAGGCCCTGGCCACTGACCTGAGCCTGGGCAGGCCTGAATGCCTGAGGCCACCATGGCTGATCCTGGGCCCTGACCCTAAACCTGAGGGACTAAAAACTAGGCCTGACTAATCTCTGATACTGACTGCCACAAACCTACAGAGCACTAAACCACTGTAGGCCTAAAATAAGAAAAACCTAAAACCAAAAGTAAACTAAAGCTAAACTATAAAAAAAAAATAAAATAAAAACCTAAACATAAATAATAAAAAATAAAATAATAAAAAATAAAATGAACCTACATGAGATAAACTTAAATAAATAAAATAAAAATAAAAAAAGAATCTAAATAATAAAATAAAACTAAACTAAATTAAAAATAAATATAAACTTAAACAAATAAAATAAATAAATGTATTAAAAATAAACCTAAAATAAAATAAAACTAAAACTAAACTAATTAATAAAAATAAAAATAAATAAAAATAAACTAAATAAACTAAAACCTACTAAATTAAAATAAAATAAAAATAAAATAAAACTAAAATAAACTTAGACAAATAAATAAACTAAACTAACTAAAATAAACTAAAAAATAAAACAAAAAAAACCTAAAAAATAAAATAAACTAAAACAAAATAAAAAATAAAAAAACCTAAACTAAAATAAAATAAAACTAAATCAATAAAAAAATCTAAATCTACTTAAAACTAAAAATAAACTAAAATATAAACCTAAAATAAATAAATAAAATAAATAAAATTAAAATAAATGTAAATAAATAAATAAATTAAATATACTAAATAAACCTAAAACTAAGTCTGCTAATTTAAAAAAAAACCTAAACCTAAAACCCTAAAACCCCAAACCCTAAAAACCAAAACCCCAAAACCTAAACCACAAACCCCCAAAATCTAAAACAAACCTAAACACCTAAACCCCCAAACCCCCAACCCTAACTAAACTACCACAAAACCTAACTAAAAAAAAAAAAACCCTAAAATAATAAACCTACCTAAACCTAAACCTAAGAATGGGAAAACCTTGAGGAGGAACATCACCATCAACCACTAGATTTGGATGGAGGTGAAGCAATGTTATCATGGTGGTGGGGATCTGGAGGAGTGGATATGGAGGTGGTGGTGAGTAGGTGGTGTTATGGAAGTGGGAGGTGATGGAGGTTATAGCCATGGTGGTGGGGGAGGAGATCGAGATATGATGGTGGATCTTACTCGAGAGGAGGTGGTTCGATGGGAGCTGGAGAAATGAAGAATGATGATCTCCTTATGGAATGTCTTTATAGTAGAGATGGTTCTAGTTATTTAGGATTTTGATTTTCTCTATGCATGCTCATTTTTTATCTATGTCATCGCTTGTGTCTTAGAAAACTTGGTTTGTTACTTGGTTGATGAAATTGAAAAAAAAAAAAAATGTTGAATCTCAATTTGTTCTCTATTAAAAAAAACTAAAACCCTAAACTAAAAAAACCTAAAACCCTAAACCTAAGCCAAAAAACCACAAACCCTAAAAACCATGAACCACAAACTAACCCAAACCACTAACCCTAAACCCTAAACCTAAACCCCAAACCTACCCTGACCTAACTAACCTAATAAAATAAAAAACCAAATAAAAAATAAAACCAAAACATAAATAAAAAAAACCAAAATAATATATAAATTAAACCAAAACCTAAACCTAAAATAAAATAAAATAAATAAAATAAATAAAATAAAAAAAAAACTAAAAAAATAAATAAAATAAAACTAAATAAATAAAATAATAAACCTAAAATAAAATAAAATAAAACTAAATAAACCTAAAAAATAAACTAAAATAAATTAAAACTAAACTCTAAAATAAACTAAAACCTAAAATATTAAATAATAAAACCTAAAATAAAACCGAGCTAAAGATAAAATAAACTTAACCTAAACTATTATAAATAAAATAAAAGACCTAAATAAGAAAAAAATAAACATAATAACCTAAATAAAATAAAACTTAAACCTACTTAAAAAATAAAACTTAAAAGAAAAATATAAAATAAAATACTATAAAATCACCTAAACTGAACTTAAAAAATAAACTAAAGATAAAAAAAAACTAAGATAAATAATATAAAATACTAAATAAAGAAAATAAACTAATAATAAGATATAAAATAATAATACTAAATGGATTAAATAAACCTATGCTGGTTTGCTTGATTTAGAAAGATAAAATAAATAAAATAAATGCCCTCTGACCCTAAAGGCCCTAATCTAAGACTTGGCCTGAGCCTAATACAACCCTCCTGGGCCACGGACCTGCTACCTGACCCACTAGGCCCTGGAGCCTAGGCCACTGAGCCACCCAGGCCCTAAATCTGAGCCCTGGGCAGCCCTGAGCCCAGGCCCAAATACAGCCCTGTGGCCAAGGCCCTAGGCCCACTAGGCCCTGAGCCCTAAACCAAACCCAGGCCTAGCCACCTAAACCCAGACCACTACAGCCAAACCTCCTAAACCCTTAGCCACAAACTCCACTGGCCTAAACTGAGCACTAGGCCACAACTCCCTAACCCTAAACCCTAAACCTTCCAAAATCTAAACTTATTTTCACTTTTGGCTTGGGTTATGTTTTTGACCTCTTACTTCTGGGTTGGCCTGGTGGTTCTTGTCTTTCTAGCTTGGGTTGGCTTGGTTTTCTCAGCCTGGTGACTATTGTCTTCTCTGCCTTATTACTCTGGTTGCTGGTGGATGAGATGGTTTCTACTAGCTTCTATTTTTTTTTTGGTTGGTTTGTTGGCTCTCCTCTTGAACTCAAATTACTTTTGCTCATTTTTTATGGTTGAATGGGTGGCCTTCCTAGTGGGAACTATTATTGTTGTTGTTGCCTTTCTAGGCCATCTTTTGAGTTTCATGGCTACTTTTTTGGGATTGCCTCCAGTTCCTTTATTCTTTATTGTTGGATCCTTCTTTTTCCTTGGTTTTGTGTTTGGTTATTCTCTAGGATTAGCCTCTTGGGTGCATTATTTTAAGGTTTTATGTTATCATTATGCTTCTATTGGGTTAGTCTTATTCTTTGGGAAGTTTGGTTTTAGAGTCTTAGCTACTATTTGCCTTTCTATGGTGGTTGTGCTTCTTTTGGACCTCTATTGTGTGGTGCTTTGTTGGTTTTCTACTTTTCCTTGGCTGTTGGGGATGCTTCCTTTGTTGGTTACTTATGATGGGTTGTTCTCTGGTGGTTGCCTTATGGCTATTTTACTTAGCTGGTTTGGTTGGAGGACTTTTAGTTGTCCTTGGAATCTTGGTTGGTTGATTTTTTTCTTATTGTTCTTTTCCTTCTTCTTGGACAATTTCTTTGGTGCATTTTTGTCTTGTGAACATTTTTTTGATCCTTGGACTTTTTTCATTTTTATGGTGGTTGGTGGCTACCTTTATTTTTTATGTGGCTATTTTATCTTCTAGTTTTTGCACTAGGCATCTTATGTTTCCTTCAGTTGATGGTTTCATTTGACATTTTCATTTGTGGTTGCTCACCTAGTTTGGCTTGGTAGTGCTACTTGTTGGGACTTTTCTTGAGGGCTCCTATCTTGGTTTTGTTGGTTGTTTCTCAATTAATTAGCATTACGGTGCTTCTTGATAGTTCTAGTTTTCCTTGGTTTGGAGCTTGGATGAGTATTTGCATAATGGTTGTTGGTGTTGACTTTATTTTAGCCTCTCTCTCTTATTATTATTATTAGTATTGTGGTTTCATTTTGTGGTTTGTTTGCTACTGATTCTTGGTGGTTGCTCTTTGTTTAATGGTGCAGGATCTAGAACTCTATGGACTGCTGGCCTTGGTGGTTTTCTTATATCAGGTATGCTGGCTATGATGGCTTTGATGTTACTCACCTCTTCTCTCTAGTTGGAAGCATTACATATGATTGTAACCATTCTTTATGAAGTTTGGATGCTCAAATGTATTGTTGCCCCTTAGAATGATCCTATTTGAGCCTGAGCCTTCTCATTCCTAGCTCTCTCCTTTTCCTCTCTTTGTCCTTATCCTTTTTAGCTATGACTTTTTCCTCTGTAGTGTTTTGAAAAATTCTTTTATAGGTTGGAACTTTACAGAGGGAATGGTCATTCTCTAAGTTATATTGTGGATCTTGCTTATCTTACTTTCTCGAAGGAATCATGAATTTCTGACTCATCCTTTTACTATTTTTTTTTTAGTCTTACTCTATGTCTTTTCTCTTATGCTTTTTATTGTATTTACTTTTTTTTTTTCTTTCTATTTCTAATGTACTTAGATGGGGGTTTAGCTCTTTAGGTTTCTTGTATCTCTGAGAGCAGTAGAATTTTAGAGCTTTACCCCTTTAAGGACATTGTATCTTTTCCTTTTATGGTAATAAAATTCTAATTTCCCCAAAACCTAAACCCTAAACCCTAAACTAAACCTTAAAACCTAGGCCTAAAACCTAAAACCCTAAACCCTAAACTCTAAACCTAAACCTAAACCACAACCATAAACCTAAACCACAAACCCTAAAATAACTAAACCACAACTGACACAAAGCCTAAAACCTAAATTACAAAATAATCTAAACCCCAAAACTTAATAAACATAGCCCAAACCTGTACCTAAAATGGCAAACCTTGATGGCAAGAACATCACTGTCAACGGAGCGTCTAGATCTGTGGTGGAGGAGAAGGTGGAGGTGGCTCCAATGGTGGTGGAGGATCTAGAGGTGCTGGATATGGAGGTGGTGGTGAGCGATGCGGTTATGGAAGTGAGATGATGGAGGTTATAATCATGGTGGTGGAGGAGAGATTAGGGATATAATGGTGGATCCACTGAGAGGGGTGGTTGATGGAAGCTGGAGAAATTGAAGAACAGAAATGATCTACTTGTTGTGTCTTTACAGTAGAGATGATTCTAGTTATCTAGGATTTTTGATTTGCTCTATGCATGCTCATTTTTTATCAATGTCATCACTTGTGTCTCAAAAAACTTGGTGTGTGGTGTTTATTTTGAGATGTGGGACACCACATAGATCTTAGGGGTACTTATTGAAATGATGGGTATGACAGAAAGATGCATTATCTCAAAGATAGAAATTATCACCTATAATGGACTAATCACCTAATAAGGACTCTAAGGCATGATGGGTCTTTGAATGTACCAGACCTTTCCCTACTTTACATGAAAAGTAAAGTAGCATTTATATTAAGTAGGGTTCATTAAGTTCCCTATGGAGCCTCCATAGTTATTAATATCTAAGGGATGTGAATCCTTAAGAATACTCTTTAAATTAAAGTCTCAAAGATTTTAAGGCTAGACTATCAAGGATTAGTATTGAAAATCAAGTGGGAAAACTCAAGGAGAAGACTTATTATCAGCCAAAGGAAACAAGGGGAATATGCTCTTGATACTAGGAAACCTAGTGAGCATTTCAACCTATTATAATTGGGCTTTATAATTTTGAAATTGAAGAAGATCAATTTTGTTAAAGTTGACATTTCATTAGAATGCTAGGACTTGTAATCCAATAATACAAGATTATGGAGATGCCTAAGAGGTGAGGATTTATGCTTGTAGCCAAAAGAAAAACCACCTGGAACCTAAATCTAGTGAGCTTTAGCATAAGCAAGTGACCTAAATCTAAGCCTAAATCTAAGTGAAAATGGGCATATGGTTTAACTCATAAGAGAGGATAAAAACACTGACTTGGACTTACATCTGGTGGTAGCAACTAACACCTATGCTTTAAATCCATGAAGTTTGATCATATGATTTGCAAGATTAGTTAGGTTTTAATTAGAAAGAAACTAAAGTCCTTAAACCCACTCCCTAAGAGACTAGACCATGAGTGGTATGAGCATGACTTAGTCTAAAAAATCTTTTCAAATTTTATTTATTTTGACACTTCATTTTGATAAAGGCTTTGGGTTTTGATGCCTACATGCATGATGAAATAAGGTTGTTGGCTAAATCACAAGAAAGGGTTTTCCAACACAAAGGATGCCCTCATGGGTCAAGCATTCCTCTATTGTGCAAGGATGGAAATCCTTATTTTCAAGAGCAAAATAATATGATGTGCATGTTGTTGGCCATTCAACATTCATAAGGGTTTGCTAAATCTTTTAATTATCTTGATTTATGTAGGCTTTATGTGAGGTTATGAATTGTTTAAAACTTTAGTTATGAGTTGTAGTTGGGTATAAGGTTAATTTTTTTCTAGCCTAATCGCATTCAAGGCCACACATTCAAACATCAAACATATAAAGAAACTAAGAAAAGCATGCCATCTAATTGTGACTTTAAACACAACATCAAATAATTTTATTGCTAATGCAAAGAATAATAGTGATATGTGTGCGCCATACAACCCAAAAGAAAAATGGTAGAGCTCTACCCTTATACAAGATACATAAGAATAATTTTAATTTACAAAGATAAATGCTATGGGGTCTTCAAGTCTTCATGTATTCATGTATCTTCCTCTTCTTTGATTTGGTTTGCTCCACTTCAAAGGCATCACATGGCCTCCGACAAAGCCTTCTAGCCAATGCTCATCCTTATCCCCCCATTACTAATCCTAATTTCTAAAAAATTACATTAAAATAAGAAAGTAAATCTAACTTCACCTATAGATGACAAGTGTTAGCTAAAACACACATACAACCCAAGTTATATTTATAATTTGGACTTAGCACCTACACATGGGTAACCAAGCCCATCATCCTAACTTGGATTATGCTTAAGCTTAAGCAACCTTAAAGAGAATTTATATTTATTTTAAGACCCCTAAAAATAATCTCTTATAGAAAATATGATTAGGCTAATCACGCTACCATTTAGTCTATAAAACATACACTCTAACATCAGTCTAAAATAATACATCATAAAACATACATCACCATGCATCATCTAAACATAAAGGCTAGTTGTGACTTAATCTAATGTGTGTATTTAAGGCTTGTGTGGTATGTCCTAACTAGGCTTTAGAGTTAAGATTTTCTAAGTGTAGAAAGATTCAACTTAAAGGGTGGTTTCACTTCAAGTGTTTTAATTAATTTGCAAGTTTTAATTTGTGTTTTCTTTTGTTACATATGACCTACACTTAGCAACTAAGTGTTGTAAAGAAGAAGAAAGATGTTGGCCTTTTCATCCCTACCTTAAACTACTTTCTAAAGCATGTTAATTTGATTTAGTTCTCTTTAGTGAATGGCTTATTACACATTTTAGATTAATCCTAAGTTTAGGTTCTCTTTAAATAATTCTATTCAATGTGAAAGGCTTCTTAAGATTAATCTAATTGAAATACTATCACATGACACATGCTAAATCATTCCTTTCCATCACATGTAACATGCATATGATTAAGTCTTAAGTATACTACACATACAATATGTTTTAGCACTTGAATGATGGATGTGAGTATGTACATTTGAAGCTTTATATTTCCCTCTAATTGAATTATTTATCATATTAATTTAAGGCTCTATCTAAATTCTTATGCAAAAATACATAGGGATGAAATTAAATGACATGTCATTATCAACCAAGGAAGTGAGGTAATCAAATGACCTCCTTGGGTCTAGCTAAAACCTCATATTTTTGGGATGTCCAGACTATATACCATTACATTCAAACCATATGTAAATTTACATGAACATAAGAAGAGAGCTCCAAATCAAATGATCAATTAATTCATTCACTTGAACAATTGCAAATGCATGTATTTTAATAAAAGGAAGGATTACCATTCTCTAATTAAATACACACATGTATGTATAAAAGACATAAGCAAGTGCCTTTATTAAACCTGGGAAGTGAGGTAATCAAATGACCTCCTTAGAGCTAGCTAAAGCCTCATATTCCTAGGATGTCCAGACTATATACCACTTTTCTTAGATTCATACACATGTATTCATAATTTAGAGAATGAAAATCATGCAAAAAAAGTGATATAATTTGATTGAATCATTTATGTATATGAATTAAAGCATCATCCAATTCTAGTATGAGATACATAAGAATGAAATCAAATGTAGTACATGTCATTATTAAACCAGAGAAGTGAGGTAATCATATGACCTCCTTGGGGCTAACTAAAGCATCATATTTCTGGGATGTCTAGACTATATACCCATTAACAATCTCACTTACATAAATCAATACATGAATAAAAAGGAAAGGAGCTTCACTTTATACATTTAAGCTATAATCAAATGCATCTCTATGTATTTATAACTAACATTCATAACATATGTAACCATTCATTTATAAGCTTTGGAAAATATGTTTGGATTTAATAGTGATAATAACACATATTATAAATTAAATCAACACATAAGCTTGACATAAAGGAAAACCATTTGACTTAATGAATTTTGAAAAGATGAATGTATGATTTCAAATGACATACAACATTTAACATGATTGAAAGGAATGAATGAGCATAAACATGTGATTTCATTCAATTAAATTAACTAGGACAATCAAATCAAATAAAAGCATTTAAAAGAAAACCAAGGCTTTTTTAATTATCACTTTCAATTTGGTTTGAAGAAATGAGGGAAAGTTTGCTGATCTAACCCATTCCCATGTTTGTGATTTAATTTTTGGTTTAATGAAAAGTAATTAAGTTGATTTTATGGGTTAATTAGGTTGTACTATGCATTAAATCCATTAATTGATTAACCCTTACCTATGTTGCCTTAATTTAATTAACCAAGTAATTATGATCCGACATGATATGTACATACATTGGAAATTAAATCAGCAATGAACATAAAAATAAAAGAGGCCTAATGCAATTGGCTTATTATTAGTGATTAATTAAGTTAAGAAACTTAATTAAGTACTTTCATGGTTTTCCCACACATGTGGGTTAACCATAATTTCCTTAAATGTCATTAGGATATTGAACACTTAAAGATCTACCTGAATTGATTAATTAGATTCCATGTGATATAGTTTCAAATTGATTAATTAAGCAATTTAATTAATGAATTAAACCATCAATTAATCCCAAATTAATTAATTTCCATTCAAGTGAAATGGACTTGGGAAAGATTGGGAAAGAGTTCCCAATCTCATTCCCATGCCCATTCACTATTTCACAATGATTAGCAAGCAATTAATGATTTTCTTACTATTTAGAATATTAATTAATTGCTAATTAATTAGGAAAGTAATTAAGGTTAAGACAACCAATTTCCCTATTTAACCAAGCAATAAATCATAAAAAAATTATAGGCTGCAGAGGTCATCCCATTAATCAACCAAAAAAAGTTTGGGATTAACTAAAAATTTAATTAGAGAGTAATTAAGCTAATTAAGTTTTTAATTAAACTTAAATTAATCATTAATTACTGCTCAAAATTAATTGGGATCAATTTTAATTGAATCTCCTCTAAATACCTTCAAAATAAATATATACTTGCATTTTATGATTTGTTATAATTTTCCAAAGTTTAGCTGATTTAAATGATTTTCCATGATTTTTATAAAGTCCATTAATTTATTTTAATTATTGAACTTCAAATGAATATCTCCCAATCAAATCTTTTGACTTGAAATTTTTATGGTAGGTAGATTTTAAGCTCAATTTTTATCTTTGAGAATTTCAAATCAATCTAATGTGTCATTTTAGTTTAATTAATGAAATTTGATTTTCCCTAAAGCTTAAATTAAGCTCATAATATTTTAGTAAAATTTGGGGCTTTTATTCATTGGATTCCTCTAAAGAAATCCAAGAGCCCTTTTGTTCAATTTTTAGTTAAGTATTTTATTTTCTATGGCCTTTTGAAGTTTTAGGTGTTTTTAATTAATTTTTAAAAGTAGAAAATCCCTAATTTCTTACTAAACCTACTCGGCCTTTGCATTTGGACCACGCAGTATGTGGCATCGATACCAGCCATGCGATCAATAGATGGTGAGAATATGGACAAGGATGCATGGATGGTCGATCATGGATGTAGATATACACATGATCCATGTTATTTGAGCCAATTGATGAGCCACACGATGCGATCTAAGTCTTCTCCACACGAATGGGAGATCGGATGGAGCATCAATGAAGAGGTGGATGGAACACTATTCTTGATGGGATTTTTATGATTCTTGTAAAATTGAATGAAAAACTTCATTTTATGCTCAATTTTCTAGCGATCTCATCAAAAATCACTCCAAATGCATGGGTATGATGTAAAATAAATAAAAAAATGCAAGGGTTATCTAAAGAAAATTCTAAAAATAGATCAAAAACCATCACAAATAAAATAACTAAGGCCATATGGTTTTGAAAATTATCTCATCGAGGATGATTTTTGATGGTGGTGATGATACGAGTGTGCTCCTGAGTGCAAGAAGAAGCTTTAGAATGGGTTTGGGCTCTAATCCTCACTTCAGAATAATGTATTCACCAATGGACACCACTTCTTCACTAGAATCCACTTGATTTTGATGCTTTTGCTCAAAAACCAAGTAGGAATGGTTACTAGGTTGGTTTGAGAGCTCTAGAGAGTGAAATGAGTGTGTGAGGAAGAGTTTTGCCTCTCTATTTTTGTCTCCTTGCAATGGCCAAAATCACCTCATTCATGGTGATTTTTTGGCTCAAATGGGTGTCCTTGCTTGGGGTGGTTGGGATTCTCCTTGGGTGGCTTAATTTGGTTGCCCAAGGCATGGGAGGTGGCTGCTATGAAGGAGGAGTGGGTGTCTAGCAAATGAAAGTGGAGGTCCTTCATGCCAAGTGTTCCCAATGGGGGAGGTGAGGTGATTTCACCTCCCATAAGTCATGGGACCCAACCACCTCTTAGGTCGGGTTGGATAGTGTCCTTGGAGCCTAGGTGGACAATGGATGAGTGAGTCAAGTGGCCAGAGAAATGACCATTTACATGGGTGTTTTGTCTTATGTGATACCCTTAGCCCAAGGTAGAGTGGTCATTTGATATTGAATTTGATTTGGAATTTGAAATGAGTCAAGTGAGTTGGACCAAATTTCATGTCATTTGGAGTTCATTTGGTTAGGTTTGGCTCAATTTGACCTAGGTCAAAATGGGTCAAAATGGTCAAAATGGGTTGGTTATTTGTCAAATTGGGTCAAATCAAGGATTAGGTCAAGTTCATATGACTATTTGGAGAGGATTGTATGCTTTGGTTTGATTTAATTTGATTTAATTTGAGTTTAGTCTAATTTGACCCTTTATGTCAATTTGGGTTACTTGCTTGGGTCAAGAGAGCCAATTGGGCTAGGTTTGGCTCAATTTAAGGTCAATTCATGTTTAAATATTGATTTTAGGTTGATTTGAATCATTAGTTTCAATGGATTTTGTTTAGGTTGTAATTTGGCTAGTTTGGGTTCATATAGGGTAAATAGGCTAGGTTGACTTGGTTTGACCCAATTTAAATCAATTGATCATCCTAGGGTGATTAACAATCATGACATAAACTTTGGATTGCTTAATTCAGTTAGATTTAGATTGAATTGGATTTTGGTTCATGTAGGTCAAATTGGCCACTTTGGGTCTAGTGAACCAATTAGATTTAGTTGGCTTTATTTTGGGTTGAGTTTGATTTAGTTGAGTTTATATATAGATTTGAGATTGATATATAAATTCAATTGTACAATTGGTTTGGATTCAAATGAGTTTTGATTCGTTTGAATATTTCAAGTCAAATAGGCTAGGTTGGGTTTGACTTGGGTTGATTTTGGTTTGATTGGATGATTGTAGGTTTCATTTATATTTGGATAGATGATTGAAGGAATGATTGATTCAAGAGAAAATCCATTGATTTTGGCTTTTTTAGATGGGTTTTGGCCAAGTTCAAAATGGCTTAAAGGGTTTAAATTGGGTTTTGATTTGATTTTGGATTTGGTTTTGGCTATTTGAATTTATATTTCATTTATATTTGAGAAGATAATTGAAGGTACAATTGATTTATAAGAAAATCAATTGAGTTTAGGTGAATTGGATAGAAATTTGCTAAGTTCATGAAGGTTGATTAAAGGGCTTGGGAAGGATTTCATGTTTGGATTTGATCTTGGGTTTCAATCATTTGGAATTGAGTTTGGACTTGGATTTGGATTTGAAATTGAGTTTGTGGTTTGGTTGGATAATTGGATTTAAATTGAATTTAAGGTTTACATGGATTTGGTTTAGGCTATAGGGTAAGTGTTTTCCTAAGTCCCTAAGGCATGGCCTAATCCTATGATTAACGCTTCTAAGTATCTAGGCTTAGGTTAAGTGTTCACCTAATCTAGAAGTGTCTTATGACTAAAGAAACCTTTGTCTAGAAGGTTCTAGGTTTAAGGAGGTTGAGAACTCACTCCAAAGTGGTCAACACTCACAGGGATTAATGACATTTGAGACCAACCTTTATGGGTAATGAAACACTCAACAACTAAGGGATGAACTACACGGTGATCCAGGTGATAGGTGTGAATAGGTTTATTTTGGAAGAAGCATAAGTAGACTTACATATTCCATGAGGGGATATATAGGTGATCTTTTGGATTCACAATGTGGAGAGTAGGGATATTTCTTGAGTGAATCTTTACTAAGGATTATGTCAACTCATAGTCAAGATTAATTTAATTGATTTGTTTGTTTTGATTTGGTTTATTTGATATGTTTTAATTTCATTTGATCTATGGATTGTGATGGACCCACTAGAAGGGGTTATGTGGCTTAGCCTATCTTACATTCTTGGTCCAAGGGTAGTCCATAAGGTAGGACTATCCACCAGTGCTATGAGCAATGGTTGTACTTAGGAAAGCATGTAGACTTACATATCCAAAGCAAGGAATGCCTTGGGTGATTGGATGTCAATAAATCAAACTCAATGGGGCTGCTTGGTGTTACTATTACTAGAAAGTGTGTAGACATTCTTAAGAAGATGAGGGGGTAACCTATTGGTGGAATAATAGATTGAACCCAACCTAAGGGAGACTTGGGAGAAGTGGAGGACTTATCACAGACTTTCATGTGTAGTCAAGATTCTTATAAGGGGTTTTTCTTTGGATAAAGATAGGATGCACAGAGGAATGCGTCTGGTGAAATTAATTCTAATGACAAACAATATATATATATATATATATATATATATATATATATATATATATATATATATATATATGTTTATATATATTATATATATATATATATATATATATATATATCATTTATTTATTTATTATTGTGGACCTGGTATGCGAGGACCCACTGGAATGGATGCCTAGACTATCTTAGATTTACTAGACCAAGGGAGAATCTAAGTATCCATAGAGACAAAATCTCAACCCTTAGGTGGTTCTTTGGGAAAGAGGATTCTCCAATCATATATTAACGTGTATGTCTAAATAATTTAAAGGATGTATCTAAATAAGTTGTGCCACTAGTGTTATCTTGGACCGAAATAAGAGTAGGTGTATGCGGTGACTCAAGGAGAAAGCATGGGACTTATCTCCATGAGTGGTGTATCCACGGGTGGGTCTCTGTCGACTTAGCGAAACCTAAGGTGCTCGATTTGCGACAATCAATCAAGGAAGAAGGCATGTAGACATATATACAAGTTAAACTCATTATCAGGATAGTTTATCATTGGATCGATAGGTGCTATCCCAACTGGGGTTGTGGTATGAAGAAGCATAACAGACTTACATCTTTTGAGTGAGGAATAGGGGTGACCCATGGTAACAAGTTGAACCCAACTAAAAGACTACTAAGTAGGGAGTCAGAAGGACTAGACAAGACTTGAAGTAGTCGAGAAGAAAGGTGTCACTTGGGCCTTACACCTAATCCACTACTCGACCAAGTCGGTTCATGATGGCTAGTCAAGAAGAAGTGTGTAGACTTATATCCTCTTGAATGAGAACATGAAGGTAAACATGACCACATGTAAGAGGCTACCATGCTTCAAGGCACTCATCGTGTGCAATAGCCAAAAGGAAGAAAGCATAGTAGACTTACATCCTCTAAATAAGGGACCACTAGGGTGACACTAGGGGGGTACATACCCGACCTAGGCGCTAATGAGTGAGTGTTGGGGGTGTTATCCCATCAAAAGTAGCAAGATAAAAGATGTGTATGTGTTTTTCATATACTCAACAAGTCAGTTCATGATGACTAGTTTAAGAAGGCATAGTAGACTTGCATCTTCTTAAATTAGCCAACATGAGGTAGCTTAACAATGTGAACAATAAGGCATCTATCAAGGCTGTCGTTAATGCAAGTTAGGGAAGGAAAGTGTAGACTTACATCTTCCAAATAAGGGACCAGGGTGATTCACTAGTAGGGTAACCGTCAATCGACTAGAGCTAATAAGTGAGTTGAGTGGGGGTGTTATCCCACATCAAAGTAGCCCGACACAAAAGATGTGTATTTGTTCCTATGATTATGTGTAGTTTATGTTTGTGTTGTGTTGATGTAGGATAGGATGCCACTTGGGTTCCTTACACCTACCCTAAACACATCGAAGAGTGGATGAAATGGTGCTAGAGGGCAATGTGACTCCACCAAAAAGGATGTTGCTTACTCTTACACTAACTTGGTTGTACTAGTCAAAAAAATGATGCCTCTTGGGTTCTCTTACACCTATCTAATAGCAGAGAATCATGTGTAGTTTGTGTTTGTTTTGATGAAGGATAGGATGCCACTTGGGTTTATCTTACACCTATCTAAACACATCATGGCGATTCACATAAGCAAATAATGCTTCTAATGAAGGGATTTGATGAATGGAAAGATAGGATTTTTGATGATAATTATTTTCAAACATTATTTTAAGGATAGTATTTCTTTAAATAGAATATTGATTGGAAGCATCGTGCTCCCTATCATAGTAGTTTAAACTACTTTCCATCCTTGAAGCACCAAGGTAGTCCTTTCATGATCAAATTGATTTAAGTTTTGAGATAGACTAACTTTGAAAGAGTTTAAACCATCATATTCAATGTTGAAATCTTTCTCCTATTAAGTAGAATCTTGGAGGCTGCATCTCTAATGTCACTTTAATCTCTTTTAGATCAATCCTTGTTATCCCATGATGCTTTACTACAAGCCTTAGAAACTCCCCTAAAGTCATTCTAATTGTATACTTTAGGGGATTCAACTTCAAGCTGTAGTGTCATAACCAATCAAAGACAACTACTCAGATCATAAAGATGGTCTTCCTTTTTCTTTAACCCTGACCAGAGAAAGGCATGACCTTATAGATAAATTCCAATGGAAATTATAAGTGCAAATGACCTCTCATCCTCTAGCATCATTCGACCCATCCTTTTGAATGCATGTAAAAGAGGCTATCTTGTATCAAATTTAAAATAGGTAATGTGGATTCATCTTCAAGACATGCCTAATTGAAATCTTGAGAATCGATGTATGTGTGGATTTGAATGTCCTTCCTTTTGGGGCATAATGTTGGGTAATCATGATAGTCTTTCTTCTTCAATAAGGTTGACTTCAAACTTTGATCTTCTTCTTGTGCAAATGTTGCATCAAAGTTTGCAAAGTAGGAATAGCAATAGGTTCAATTTTGAGTTTGTAGACTATTACCTTTAAGATGTATTGGGCACTTCATTTACAATAGGTAAAACTACAAAAGTAACCTAACTAAGTCATTGGCATTTTCTTTCTAACTTATCATATATGGATGTTGGGAGGTGGGTGGACTACCTTTATGTTCTAAGGTTAATCTCTTAAAACTCATTGGTTGATGATCTAATTTTCTTCTCAACTTTAGGGAGTGTATCCTCTACTTGAAAGTCTTCTAAATTCTTTAAGCAAAGTAGGTAGACTAGGCAAACAATGATATTTTTACTTCATTTTGAATCCTCTTTCAAGCTTGAAGAAAAGATTATGTGGAAATTGATATCTCAACATATATATATATAGAGGTTAGGCACAACTCTTAACTTACAATCCTATAATAATATCATGAGATAGTAGAATTGGAGTCAATGTGCTCATACCCACAGTTTCTAGTCATATCATTCATGAATTATCCTTTTAGAACTTTTGTTTCTTGTTATCTACTCAAAGACTTGTCAAAAGTAGACTCAAAATCTATTTCATATATATATATTTTTCTCCTTTTCTTTGAATTTACACTTCATACACATGATTTATCCTTTGGATTCCAAATCAATGTGTATTAGTTTTTTCTCTTTTTTTTCTTTTCTTTCTCTTCTTCTCTATTTTTTCATTCAGTCTTTTCATTTTTTATCTTTTCTTTCTTTTCTCTTATTATTTCATTTTTTTGTTCTCTCTTTTTTTGAGTCTTTGTTTATATTGTGTTCTCTAGAGGGATAGATTGTTGTCTTTCTTTTCCATAGGATATTCTATGTTGAGTAAGACTTGAGGAGGTTACCACTGGCAAGGAAGAATTAGGTTAAGTTCAATTAAACTCCTCTATCTCTTAGAGAAGGTGAGGTGCACTCATTATTTTAGCTTAGTGGGCAACCTTCCATGATAGTTTAGGACCTTAAGATTAACCTTCAGAATAGTTTGATGCCCTTATTTTGGATTGTGAGGTGTATCTTAAGAAGGATTTAGAATTTGATTATTTCTAATGATTGGTTTGCTTCTTATTATGGTGTTGATCAAAGTGGTAGGACCACTACAACAATTGGCTTTTTTGTGATATCTTAAAGAGGTAGAATTGATGTCTACCTACTCTTTTATGGTGCCCAAAATTTCTTCTATTAGATTTGATGATTCTAAAATCTTGTCGATAGTAACACCAAAGTTTAAAATGGGGTATCTCTGAGTTGGAATCCTTAAAGGACATCAAGGTTTGTGTACTACTATTTTATGGAATATGATCGTTATTGTGATTATCATTTTAAGAGTTATCTTATTTTGGGAATTAGGATTAAAATCATTTGAGTCATATTTAACTAGAATAGAATTCAAAATCAGACTATAGTCAAAGCTGAAAGAAGTGGTCTTCTTGCACCCCACCTCTCCTTTCTCATTGTGAGGGCTACAAATCTGGAAGAGAGAACCATATCGGACATTCACTTGAATGTTGTTGACTTGAATTATTTAGTTGATTTGATTGTTGAATTGGAACCCTCATTTAACAAATTTAGGTATGCTAAATGGGGTTCAAATATTGGAGATTTTGAATTTTTTTTTTTTTTTTGGAGGAGAGACTTTTAATTTTATTTAAATTTAAAACCCACATTCAACAAATTTGGGTATGTTGAATGGGGTTCAAATGTTTTGGAGAGGCTCTTAATTGATGCTTCCATTGGCTCTTGGAACCCTCATTTAATAAAATTGGGTATGTTAAATGGAGGGTCAATTGAATTTGATTTTGGAATCTCACTTAACAAATTTATGTATGCTAAATGAGATTCAAGTGCAAGTTTGAAAACAATTTTTGAAGGCATTTATGTTGTTTGCGATGATGTGTGTCATTTATTTTATTTGTTGAATTCAATTTGAAAATGGGATCCTTACTTAGCAAATTTAGGTATGCTAAGTGAAGCACAATGTGTTTGATGTATTTTGATTTGATTGATTAAAGAATTTGATTATTTGAACCCTATTTTAAAATTTATGTATAAAATGAGATCAAATATTGTTTTGAGTTTGTTTTTTTTGTTTTGAGGAGGAGACTTTTAATTTTATTTAAATTTAAAAAATTCAACAAATTTGGGTATGTTGATGGGGTTCAAATGTTTTTGATTTTGATTTATTGGCTTTTGGAACCCTCATTTAATAAAATTGGGTATGTTAAATGGAGTTCAATTGTTTTGATTTTGGAATCTCATTTAACAAATTTATGTATGCTAAATGAGATTAGTGCAAGTTTGAAAACAATTTTTTGACATTTATATTTGTTTCGATGATGTGTGTCATTTATTTTATTTGTTAAATTTTTGAAAATGGGATCCTTACTTAGCAAATTTAGGTATGCTAATGGACAATGTGTTTGATATTTTGATTTGATTTTGAAAATGAGATTATAACAAATTTAATGTTAAAATAGGATCAGTTATATTTGATGAGTTTGTTTGTTTTGTTTTGAAGAGAACTTTTTAATGTGTGCTTTTGTTAAAAAGTTCAATTTATTTTCAATTTTGAAAATGACTCTCATTTTACAAATTTGGGTATGTCAAATTTAGTTCAATGTGTTTGATTTTGATTTCAAAAAATTTATGTTGTAAGTCAATTTGTTTTGATTTTAAAAGAATTCTCATTTGACAAATTTGGGTATGTCAAATGGAATTCAAATGTTTTAATTTTAATGATTTTCAAGACTTTTAACAAATTTATGTATGTTAAATGAAATCAATATTTTTAATTTTTGATTTTCAAGATGGGATATTTGTGTGTGATGTTGCTTTTGAAAGAATTAACTTAGCACATGTAGGATGTTCTAAAATGAAATTTCAATTTCATGTCATTCTTATTTGAAAATAAAATCTTTATTCAATAAGCTTAGGTGTGTTGAATAGATTACTATTTTGAAATATGTGCTTTTGGGAAAAGATTTTAAAATTATTTGATTTTAAATTTTGAAAAGAACCTCCATGCAACAATCATGAATGTGTTGCATGATGTTTCTTATTTTAAAGAGATCTTTGTCATAAAATTTTAATTTGAAGTGCTTTTGAAAGTATATATCTTTTGTAAAGATTTTATTTCTTAAAACATGTTTGCCTCTCAAGTTAAAGGTTCTAAATATTTAGTCATCTCTTTAGTTAATTCAATTTTTTTAATATTGGGGACATAATTTTAAGATCTACACAATCTATTTAAAACTAAAGATCAACTAGCTCAATAATGAAAAAAATTTGTTATAAATAATAGTATTTGGACCCATTATACTTAGTCCTTATCGATGTTTAAATAATTGCTACTATAGATGGAGAGGAATGGTGGAGTCACCAACAAAATCTATGGTTTATTTTTTGGGGTGGACACCACATAGATCTTGTACTTTAAAATCGATCGATATTAAGGAAAGATGCACTATCTTGAAGATAGAAATTATCACCATATTATGGACTAATAAATAAGGACTCTAATTTTGAAAACATGAATGATTCAAAATACATTTTAACATGACTAAATAAAGTAAACCCAAAAATATCTTTATATAAAAATTTTAAAAAATACAAATTAAAGGAAAACATAAATACATAACCCTAATAATGACTATAACACTAATAACTAAAAAAAATAAACTAATAAACTTAAAAAATAAATAAATAAATATTTTAATACATAAATAAAATAAAATAAATAAAATAAAAGAAATAAACCTACTATGAAGAAAAATAAAATAAATTAAACAATCTAATAAATAAAATAAAATAAATAAATTAAATAACTAAAAATAAATAAACAAATAAATTTAAAAATAAAATGACTTATCAAACTAACAAAATTACCTAAATGTAAAATAAAAATAAATAAAACTTAAAATACTAAATAAAGATCCTAAACTACAATAAACCTAATGAAATAAATAAATGGAAATACCCTAATAACTAAAAGAAAAATACCACAAATAAATAAAATAACATACTACTAAAATAAATCTAAAAATCCTAACCTAAAAACTTCTACTACTAATAAAAGAAAAACTAAAAATCTAGCTCTTTAAATATATAAATCTTACTAAATAAATAAAACTACTAATACAATAACATGCTTAAACCTAAAATGATAAAATGAATACTAATAACATAATTCCTTTAAAAATAAACTAATAACATCTAAATGAATCTTAAAATCTAATTAATCAAAATAATTAAATAAATAATATAATAATTAATTCCAAAACTATGGTTTGGTTATTTTAAAAAAAAATTAATAAAATAAAATCCTAATAATAACTCATAATAAAATTAATGATACACATAATTTACACTTTCTTTATCTAATAAATATAATAATTTAAATCACTAAATCCATTTTCTTAATCTCTAAATTAATTCTATCTTAGATTTCCACAGGCTTACCCTCCCTACTATCATATATCTTTAACTATCTAATAAACTAATAAAATAATAATAAAACTAATAAAATCTAGATGACTACTAATAAATATATGGTAACTAAAATAAATAAAATAAACAAAACCTAACTAAAATAATAAAATACCTAAGACTAACAAGGTAAATGAAATGCCTAATTAAGATATAATACCTAAATAAAATAATAAATTAATAAAAAATAAAATGGCCTATAATAAAATGATACTACCATACTAAAGAAAAAACTAAACCTAAGATAACAAAATAAATGTAAACTTAAAACTAACTAAATAAATACCTAGGCTAAAGATGGTTTCTAATAAAATGATACTAAAATGGTCTAAACTAAAATGTCTCAATATTTAATTAAAGACCTATTAAAAAGATAAAATGAACTGATACTTTAAAAATAAAATAAAACCTTTAAAATAAAAATAAAACTATATTAACATAGCTTAAACTCTAAATGATTGGACTAAACTAACTAAATACAAACCTAAAATATAAACTTTAGATATATGGTAAATATGGAAATGGATAATATTCTACCTATTTTTAATTTTTAAACATAGCTAACCCTAGTTATCTACCCTAGGTGGGTATCTGATCCTACTCTTCCAATATTGCTAGGCTAAAACAGGCTTTAAATGATAAGGCACAAAAAATAAAATAAATAAACCAAATAAAAAAATAAGATAAATAAAACACTAACCACAGACTACCTAAAATGGTTACTATAGGCTGATAAAATAAAATAAAAATGCTAAAAATTTTAAAATAACCACAAAAATTAAATACTAGATACACTCTAATAGATTTCTAAATAATAAATGATCTGATAAACTTAATAAAAAAATATAAACTTTAAAATGGTTGCGCTAAAATAAGAATCTAAAACTTACTGTTTGCTTTTTAAAATAAAAATAATAATTGATATAAAAGGCCTTTGCACTTGAAATACCCAGGCCACGGGAAAAGCCTGATCCTGGGCCTTGGCCCTAGATCTTGAAGACCCACCCACTATAAGCACTGGGCCAATGGAATGGGACTGACCTCCTAGGCCACACCGATCCCTAGGCTAGCTCTGAATCCCTGAAAAGTACTTAGGCTATAAGACCTAATTAAAACCTATAAGATAAATATAATAAAAATCTACCTACTACTTAAAAATATAAAAAATAAAAACTAAACTAATTAAATATAAATCAACTAAACTAAAATAAATACCTAAGATAAAAACTAATAAAAAAACTAAATAAAAATTAAATAACATAAAACCTAAAATAAAAATAAAACAACTAAACTACTGACTAAAAATAAATAAACTAAATATACTATTAATACTAAATTAAATACTATACCTAACTATAAAATAATAAAACTATGATAACTTACTAAAAAAAAAATAAAATAACCTAAAAATTAAATATAAAATTAAACTAAACTTAAATTAAATACCTAAACTAAATAAATACCAAAATAAAACTAATATAAAAAACCTAAACTCTGGTTTTCTTTTTATTTTAAAATGTTAATAAATTTGATCTTAACCTTACACCTATATAAACCCTAAATCTATAATAAAGCTAAAAATAAAATAAATAAAATAACCAAAAAATAATAATAAAATATTAAATAAAACCTAAACCTAAAATCCTACTGACCTAAAAATAAATATAAAATTAAAATATAGATAACCTATAAACTTAAAATAAAACCTAAATAAAATAAACTGATCCTAAATAAAATAAAATACCTAAATTACTAAATAAACTTAAATAAATTAATTAAATAATAAATAAATAAATAATTAAAGAAATTACTAAAATATCTACTCTTGTTTTGTAATAAATAATAATAAATGTAAAATACCACTGATAGGCCTAGGCTTAACCTGAGCCCTGGGTTAAAGGCCCTGGGCCACTGGGCCCCAGGCCACTGAGGCCCTAGGCCACTGGGTTAGGCCTAACAAATCACCTGAGCCACTGGGCTGGCCACAATAAAGGAATCCACTGATACAACCAAGAGAACTGGGCCACAAACCTGACTAAGGCTTACTAATAACTACAAATAAATAAGAAACTAAACCTAATAGATAAATAATAAATAAAAAACCTCTACCTGACCTAAACTACCTAAATAATATAAAACAAACTAACTAAATTAATACAAATCTACTCTAAATACACAAATAAACCTTAAAATGATTAAAATGGACATAAAACTAGGCTTAAGATAAATAAATCCTAATTCTAAAGGAAACCTCTGTAAAAAGATATAATAAACTAGACTAAAGATAACTAAAATAAACTAGTTTAAAATAAATCCACTCACAAAAGATAAGATAAAAACTAAGATCTAAACAATAAAAAGATGGGCTAATATAAACCTATGTAAATTATTAACCTAGAAATTAATAAAACTCTAAAATGATAGGTAAAATAATAAAATAAAGCTAAAATATTTAAAACATGGTCTGGTTTGATTTGTTTTAAAATCTTGGGCACTTGGCTTAGATGCAGGCCACTGGACAAGGCCCTAGGCCTGGGCTCACCTAGGTGACCCTGGGCCCTGGGCCCTGGGCCCTGAGGCTAAAACCAAAACAAGATAAATAGATGATAAATAAAATTATTACCAATATTATAGATAAGATAATTAATAAAGACCTGATAAACTACCTCTACCTACCTAACCTAAACCTATAAAATAAACTAAATAATATATAATCTAAAGCTCTAAAAAATAACTAAAATAAATAATCTTAAAATAAAATAACTAATAAAATATTAAAATAAATACCTAATAAAAATAAATAAAATACTATAAAATAATAAATAAATAAATAATTAAAGAGCTATAAATCCCAATTTGTAATTTAAAGAAAAAATAAAATAATAAATATAAGATGCCTGGCTGACTGGGCTAACTACCTGAATAACTGGCCTAAATCCTGGGCCCTAAGGCCCTTTAACTGGGCCCCAGGCCAACTGCATAACCTGAGCCACTGAGACTAAACTAAGCCCTAAATAGGCCATAATCCCATGACCTAGATAAATAAACCTAAACTAAAATAAAAATAAAAGAGCTAAACTAAAAAACCTAAAGATAAATAAATAAATAAAAATAAGATAAAATAAAGATGGATAAAAACCTAGGCTAAACCACAAAATAATAAATAAATATAAAATAAAACTAAACTAAATTAAAATAGATAAGATCCTAAATAAATAATAATTTAAAATTAAAGAAAATAAATAAATTAAAATAAATATAAAAGACTTAAAATTAAAAAATAAACCTACCATACTAAAGATCCTGACTAAACTAAAAATAAACCTAACCTCTCTGAATACTAAACTAAAATAAATACTGGACTGTAAAATAGGCCAAGACCACAAAGTATAAGATAAAAGATTAAATAAAAAAAAAAACTAAAAGAAAATAGAACTATAAACCTAAAGACTTAGCCTAAAATAAAATAAAAACTGATCTAAATAAAGAAATAAAACCTAAAGGCCTAAAGATAAAGATAAAATAACTACTAAAAGAACTCTACTGAGAAACCATCTAAAGATAAACTGACTAAATAAATATAAGATAATAACCTAAATAATAAAATAAAATAAACTAAATAAAATGCAAAATAAATTAAAGATAAATAAAAATAATAAATGAAAGACTGGGTTTTTGATTTAATCACTACCATGGGTGGCTACACCCTAACCAGCCTAGAGCCCTGAGCTCTAAACTGACCAGGAAACCACTATGACCAGAAAATGAAAAATTGTGAACCTGAGCCCAGACCCCCAGACCACTAGAGAATCTTAGGCCTGTGGCCAGATGTAACACCATACTGGGCCACAGGCCTGAGCCCTGGGTTAGGCTCTGGGCCTCAGACCCTGACCCCAGGCTTGCAGTCCTGGGCCACATCTTGGGCCACTGGGCCACCTGGACCACTGAGCCTTTGGGCCACTACCCTAAACCCACAAGAGCATAGCTAAGCTAAACTAAAACCTAAAATAAGATAAAAAATCTACCTAAATAAGATAAGATAAAGACCTACTAAGGCTGACAGAGCCCTACATGACTAACCTAATAAAGATAAAATAAATAAAACTAATAAAATAAATAAATAATGACTAAACTAAAGATAAACTTAAAATAAAAACTAAACATAAATAAAGATAAAAGTAAATAAAAATAAACTTAAAATAAATGTAAAATAAATAAAATAATAAAACTAAACTAAAAAAAGTAACCTAAACCAAAATAAACTAAACTAAAATAGTAAACCTAAAATCTAAACCTAACCCTAAAGATAAGCAGTCGATCTAGCTTATGGAACTATGTCTTTATGGTAGATGGTTTTAGTTATGTAAGGTTTTGATTTTACAATCGCTCAATTTTATCTAGTTGAAATAGTTTGTCAGAAACTTGGTTTGTTACTTGGTTGTTGAAATAAAAGAAGAAATGTTGAATCTAAATTTGTTCTCTATTTAAAAAACCCTAAACTAAAACTGAGCCACGGACCTACACAAACTAAACCCTTACAACCACTGACCCAAAACCCTAAACCCCTGAGCCCTAAACCCTGAGCCAACCCAGGCCCCTACCTGAGGCTAAATAACCCTGGGCCCCTAAAACAGCCCTGACCCCACTGGGCCCCAGATCTTGGGCCCTGGGCCCTGGGGCCAAACTGGGCTCTACTGCCTTGAGCCACTGAGCCATGGGCCCTGGGCCTAAAGCTAAACCTAAACCTGGGCTATAGACTAAGATAAATAAATAAACCCTGACAAAGATATAAAAATAATAAAATAAAAAGATATAACTTAAACTAAACCTCATGAGAAAATAAAATAAACTAACATAGATAAATAAAGGCCACTAAACTAAGATCTTAAAATGGATAAAAGCTAAGACTAAATTAGATAAGATAAACTAAAATAAGACCTAAACAATAACAAAATAATTAAAATAATTCTAAAAGATAAAATAAAAAAATAAATAAATAAAACTGGACCTAAAGCAAATAAACTAAACTAAAAAAAAAACCCTACATAAGATAAATCATAAACCCTAAATAAATGGATAAAATAAATTAAAATTTAAACCAAACTAAAAGAAAGATCTAAAATATAAAATAAAAACTAAACCTAAACCTAAAAATAAAATAACTAACCTAAAATAAAAATAAAATAAACTGAGACCTAAAAGATAAAATAAAATAAAACTAAACTAAAAATAAACTACCTCATCTAAATATAAAATAAAATAAAACTACTAAAAACCTACTAAACTACCTAAAAATAAACTATACTAAAATCCAAACCTAAACTAAAATAAATAAATCAAACTAAATAAAAAAATGGACCTAAGTAAAATGAAAAATAAACTAAATAAAAATCATCGGTTTCATTTAAATAAGAATAATAAAAATAATAAAAAAACCATTACCCACACATCCTGCCTACCAAACCCTGGGCCCTGGGCCCTGGGCCCTACCTAAACCTACTTAATCCCAAACCTTAATCCTGGGCCCTAAACCCTAGCCCTGACCACAACCCTGAAAAAACAGCTAAATAAAAAGATTTTGGCTATGATTGAATTTCTCTAATATAGATAAAAGATGAGCTTTATATGCCAAAATGCCTATCTCAAGTTTCATAGAGATCCTAAGGGTAGCTACGTTGTGGAAAATTGAAGAATGAATCTACTTAAGTTCATACACCTAAGTGTCCATTTTTTGAGCAATCCTCTACTATGGTGATAAAAAAGAACTCATCTCTAATCGATATTGTCTTCTCTCAAACAACTCTTTCAATTTAGCAGATATGTCAAGGAGCTAAATCTGTGCTTTAAAAAGCACTCTTTAGTAGGATTTTAATGATTTGAGACCGTGGTCGAGATGTTGGTGAATTAGGGAGACTTGATGTGAAGTATTGCTGAATGAGATTTTTACAATAGTGATTGTATCTGACAAAATCTCTTGATAAGTAGTGCATAACTAGAATAATTATCAATATCAGAGATTTCCAAAACCATAGCTCTCCTACTTTGAGACTCAACATGGCAACATAATGTAACAAATAATTCGCTTAAAAAAAGCAAGAAAGCTCAAGTAAAATTCCTAAGTTAATGCTTAGAAAGAGGCGACATAGTGTTGTATGAGATTTAGGACACTCACAGATTTTTTGCTGACATCTAAAATATGATTTAGGAGAGATTTTGGATCCCAACATAGTATCTGTCATCTTTTCTATTTTTCTTTTATTGGTAGAAGTGTTACTTCATTTAGATGTGTTCATTTGAATTTGATTTAATGGTGGAAAGAATAATTCCTACATTTGATGACATTCTTTCAGGTGCAAGAATTTTCTAAAGTTTGTTAAAAAGCCACATGCAAATTAATTTTATGTAGTGTCTCTTTTAAGTTTAGGGCACAAGTCAATCTAAACCTAAACAACGTTAGCATAGTTATTCCCTAATTTAGAAGACAATAAGAATACTTCAAATTTGTACATGTACTAATTTATAATTTGGGTTTTGCTTTGACAAAAAAATCTAAACCCCAAATCCTAAAACTTTAAAACCCTAAACCCTAAACCCTACCTAACCTTAAACCTTAAATCATAAACCCTAAACTAACTCCCTACCACAACCCTAATACCCTCCCTACCTTAAACACCTGAGCTACTGAGCCCATGTCTAAACCACAACCTGATCCACGGACAACCCCTAGGCCCTGTGTCAAACCCTACCTTCTGGTACCCTAAACCCTAGCTTCACTGACCCTCCTAACCCTGACTCCATGACCCTACCCTATCCTGGGCCACTCCCTGGGCCTCCTGATGGTTCTAACCTGACTCTTAAAAACCTAAATAAAATATAAATGAACTAAATGATAAAATAATAAACTAAAATAACTTACAGCCTCATAACCAAAGATAAGATAAATAAATAAAACTAACTACTAAATAAAATAAAAACAAGAATAAAACCTAAATAATAAATAGGCATAAAATAATAAAATAAGATAAAATAAAATAAAACCTAAACTTAAAAACTAAAATAAACCTAAAATTAAATAAAAAATAAACCTAAACTAAATAACTTAAACCTATAAAAAATAAAATAAATATGATCTAAACTAAATTAAATAAACCTAAACCTAAATTAAACTAAACTAAAACCTAAACTAAATAAAAAATAAAATAAACTAAAAATAAACCTAAACCTAAAAAATACCTCAAAATAAACCTAAAATAAAATTTAAAACCTAAACCTAAAAAATTAAATAAAATCTAAACTTAAACCTTAAAAAATAAAACCTAATCCTAAAAAATAAAACTCAATAAAAAAACTTAAACTATAAACATAAAAATAAACTAAAATAAAAACATAAATTAAAATAAATAAACCTAAAATAAATAAACTAAACTAAACAAAAATAAAATAAACTTAAATAAAATAAAACTAAATAAACTAAATATAAATATAAAATAAAAACATAATAATTTATTTAATTTTTTTTAAAAAACCTTTACCCACCAACTCAAAATTGAACCATTTGATTTTTCGGGTCGGCTTCGAGTTGACCCACCAACTCAAAATTGATTTCGATTTTGACCCTCTTTGATTTGAAATTGATTTTTTTGTCATGTGGTAATCGGTTAAAATCAAGTTGGTTGAAGTTTTTGACTCGTTTAATAAACAGGTCGAGTTCGGGTCAACCATATTCGAGTCGGGTCAAATTCGGGTTTGACGAACGACCGTTGACCAATTGACACCTATTAACCCAGACCTAAACCCAAACCTAATAAAATAATACTAAACTAATAATAATAATAAAATTAATAATAAACTAATATTAATAATACTTAACTAAAACTAACAAAATTAACTAAATAAATAATTATAAAACTAATAATGACCTAAAAATTAATAAAAAATAAAATTAATAATAATAACTAAAATACTAAAACTAAAAAATTAAACCTATAAAATAAACTATAAAATAAAATAAACTAATAAAACTAATTAAAATAATAATAATAATAAATACAATAATAATAATAATAATAAATAATAATAATAATAATAATAAACTAATAATAAAATAAAACTAAACTAAAAATAAATAATAAATAAAACCCAATAATATTAAACTAAAATTAAACAAACTAAAACCTAAAACCCCTAAACTAATAAACTAAATAAAAACCCAAAAAACTAAAAAAACTAACTAAACTAAGAATAACTAATTAATAAAAAATAAATAAATAAAAACCCAGACTAAAAATAACCATTTAATATATATAAAAATAATTAACTAAATTAATATACCCACTAAACTAAATAAAACCAACAGTAAAGTAAACTAAAACTCATGCCATCTCAGATGAGCATTCTAAATCAATAGCCCCCAAACAAAACTAAACTAAAATAAATGTAAAATAATACTAATGATACCTACCTTGGCTTTCTAATACTTAATGACTAGACATAATAATAATACTAAAGCTACTAAGATTTCCCTAAATCTTTTGGTTAAAAATCCTAAACCTAGGCATTAAATCCTGGGCTCTGACCTCCACCCTGACCCAGGCCACAAGACCCAGGCAGAGACCTACACTCCTCCTAAATACTCCCTACTAAATAAACCTAATAAATAAAATAAAACTGAGCTAAATAAATAAATAATAAAATAAAATAAAAACCAAAATAAAAAATCTATAATAAACTAAGATAAAATAAAATAAGATATAAAATGAATAAAACTTAAATAAAACTATAATTTAAAAATAAACCTAAAAAATATAAAAATAAACCTAAACTAAAAAACATTTACTAAAATAAAATAAAATAAATAAAATTAAATAAATCTAAACAATTAAAATACTAACTCAAACTTTTAAAATAATAAAATAAATTAACAATAAAATGGGCCACAAACTAAAAAAATAAAACCTTAAAATAAACCTAAAAATAAAACCTAAAACTAAACCTAAATAAAAAATAAAACCACAAACCTAAACCTAAAATACAAAATAAAACTAAATTGAAAAAATAAAATAAAATAAAACTCAAATAAAACAAACTAAAGTAAAACATAAAACTAAAATAAATAAACCAAAATAAATAAACTAAACAAAATCAAAATAAAATGAACTTAAATAAAATAATAAAATAAGTTAAAACTAAAATAAATAAAATTAAATATACTAATAAATCTAAAATGGGTTTGCTTAATTTAAAATCATTAATAAATCCTACTTTAAACCCTACTCTAAACTACCCAAAGACATAACCACTGACTCTAAATCTTGTATATTTTTTTAAAAATACCTAAACCTTAACCATCCTACCACTGAGCCTAATGGGTTTATTTAATTTTAAAAAAGCTGTAACTGGGCCCTATCCCAGACACTGAATACTGATCTACCTGACTAACTAGCCAAACCTAAAAACCTAACCAGAATCTAACTCAACCCTGGGCTAAAAGGCTAAACTGAACTCTAGGCCCTAAGAATCCACTAAATGTGGACCCCCCACCTAAAACTCTCTAAATAAGAAATAAGATAGATAATGAGACCAGACATATAATGTATTATAAGATAAAATACCTAAACTACTATATATTATAAATCACTATTAATTTATAAAATAAATCCAAAGACATAGACTATCTTTAAATCTTTAATCTTTACCCTATCACCCAACCTCTAGGCCCTGGGCCACTACCCAAACTGATCTATCCATGATAGCCTATGACCCTAAAACACTGGGCCATACCATGAGCCCTAACCCTAGGCCCTAAAAATCTACCCTACTAACCCAAACCATACTTAAAAAAAAAATAATAAAAACCTAAACATTAATAATAATAATATAAATCTAAACTAAACCCACCTAAACTAAACCTAAAAATAAAATAAATAAAAATCAACTAAACTAAATAAAATTAATAAAAAATCTAAAAAATAATCTTAAATAAAACTAAATAAAATAAAATGTAAATGAAAATAATAAAATAAAACCTAAAATAATTGATTAAAACTAAATAAACTTAAAATAATAAGTTAAAATAAAAAATTAAAAATAAATAAAAATATAAAACTTAAACTCTCTAAAAAAACCTAAAATAAAATAAAATAAAATAAACCTACTTAAACTAAAATAAAAATGATAAACCTAAAATAAATAGAACTTTAACCTAAACTAAATAAAATATTAAATAAAATAAAAATAAATAAAATACTTAAAATAAACCTAAAATTAAAACCTAAGTAAACTAAAATAAAAAACCTAAAGCTAAACTAAAAATAATAAACTAAAAAATAACATAAACCTAAACCTAAACCTAAAATAAACTCTAATAAAATCCTTAAACTAAATAAATAAACAAATAAATAAATTAAAAATAAACTAATAAAATAAACTAAAATAAAATATAAAATACTTAATAAACCTCAACCTACCTTTTAATTAGATGATAAAATATAGAAACCCTAAATCTTACCCTAAACTAACCTTTAAACCTCCATAACCCTAAGCTAAACTAATAAAATCCAAGCCAAAATAACCCAAAATGAACCACATCTAAACTAGAAACCATTCAAACCCAAAGCCTAAACTATAAAACAAACTATAAAACCTTAACTAACAAACCAAATCCCAAACTCAACATTAAATCCTCTAACCCTGACCTAAACACTAAAGGAAAATGACCTATGATCTCTTACAGTAATCCTACCCTAAACACTCCTAACCCACCTACTACACTCTACCTAACCACTCCCTAAACCACTAAACATTAAACCATAATAAATCCTACCCTACCATACCCTAAACCCTAAGCAACACTAAACCTTGATTTTCCAACTATTTGGATTTGTTATATATTTTGATCACACATGTTATTGTTTTTCATCCACTTGTTTTCCATAGTTAGAATTCTTCAATTTTATTATAGGATCATTTTTATGCACTCCCTACTCTTAATGGCTTTTCCTATGATCAACTTATTGGTATCTCCTTTCTTAGTCATTGGCTGAATTGGACCCTTGAGCTCTTGTCAATCTTGCAATTTGGACTTATTTCCCATGCAATTTGGAGTTACGTAATGGATTTTCATTCTGCCTTTGCTGAGGTTGGGGTACTAATGTTTACTCTAGTGGGAATTACTTGAATTCTTTCATTCTCTATTTCATATCTTTGTTATTAAAGATTTCTTTTCTTAATGGGTGTAAAAGTAATGTCTCCCTTTATTTGGTTTTGGAATTTTAGTACCTTGACAAGTTTTCTTTATTTTCTTTTGTCTTTCTTTCTAACATCTAGGCTTTGTTGGTCTTAGTGTTGTTGGTTTCCCTCTTATGCTATGATAGAACATGCAAATCTTGCGATCATTCTTACTTGAACTTAATCAATGGTTTATCTTATATGCATAATTGTTCTTGGCCAACCTCACAGTTATTCTATAATTATCTTTGATAATTGGATTAATGTGTGTGCTACTAACCTTTCTTGGCTGTTTGCTGAATGTCTCTTACTAGATTGGCTTGTGGTGGGAGCTTTTCATTACCTATCCATTCATCTGCTACTTTATGCTCATTCTACTATTTTACAGTAGCAATTTAGTTGGTTTTCTGACTTTCTTGCTTCTTTGACTTATTTTTTTTTGTCCAAGGTAGGACAGCTGTTGAGCATCAAATGGTTGCAACCTTCCTTATTGCTGTTACTTTGCTGTTTGTGAAATCCCATTACTACTTTAATATCTCTTTGTAGGATTGGAATTGGTTTTTAGAGTACCTTGCTCAACAAGTGCTCTTTGTTTTTTTTTTTGTCATATTTTCTTTGCTAATATCGGGTTCTTTGATCTTTCCTGTAGTTATTTTCCCTCTCTTGACTATGATGAGAACATGCAGATTCATGAGGAATACTCTTTTTCTTTACTTGGTCTTAATCACTATTTTATCTTTTATATATAGTTGGGTTATTGGTCACCTTGGTTGGTTATTCTTGTTATTGCTTTTTTGGTGATTGGATTCTTGTTTACGCTACTAAACAGCTTTCTTGAACTTTTGCTCGATTATCTCTTACTGGAATTTTTTTTGTGGTGGGGAGAGCATTCAAATAAAGGAGAAGCTTCTCTCTACCTTATTTTTAGTATCTGCTACTTTCTTTCCAACCCATTTGGGCTAGGGGTTTGCTGACTTTCTAGTTTCTTGCAATTTCCTTAATTCACCTGGCTGGCAATGTGGTGTTGCTATTTGTTGTTTGCTGCTTATATTCTTTGTAGCCAGCCTGAAAACCATTTTACTTTTTGCTTCTCTTATCTTTTTCTAGCTTTGTTAGACTTATGCTGAGATCCTTTAAGATGATCTTAACTAATTCATATTCAAACCTTATCATGCTCTGATGATGGACTAGTGAGCTTCTTAATGATATATGATGAATTACTTATATTGGTGTTGGGAATTCATTGACATGGTGTCTTATATCGGGTCTATAACAGGATGGGAACTTTCTCATTCAGCTTTTTGACTCTCTATCTAATGGTTTTGGTATTTATGGGTACTAAGGATATCAAGACTTTACCAAATAGATGCTATATAGGTACTTCTCTATTGTCCTCTTGCTATTGTCATGCATTCTCTCTGAGCATTGGCTCTAATCTTCCTTTGGCTTTTATGTTAATCTCATTGTATCTTTTTGCTTTAATGTCTTTTTGCTTTGGATATACTTAGATGGGGTTACTCCTTGGTGATTGTAGCTCTTTGAGCTGGTTCTGAGTTTATCCCTTGGACTTTATAACCCTCTTTTTTGTGGAAATAAAATACAGTTTTCCCAAAAAAAAAAGAAAAAATCCTAAACCCTAAACCCTAAACCCTAAATAATTCTAAACTATAAACCCTAACACAAAACCCAAAAAAACCTAAACCCTTAAACCCTAAACCCTAAATAAAGCCTAAAACCTAAAACTTAAACTTAATCTAAACTAAAACCTAAAATAAAATAAATAGAATAAACCTAAATAAAATTAAATAAAATAAAAATTTATGACATAAACCTAGATTAAATATAATAAAATTGAAAATAAAATAAAATAAATAAAAAAATCTACTAAAAAAAAATAAATAAACTTAAAATTAAAACCCATGATAAAATAAAACTACATTAAAATAATACTTAAAATAATAAATAAAACAAAATCTAAAACTTTATAAAATTAAAACCTAAACCCTATCTTCTAAATAAAATAAAATAAACTAAACTAAACTAAAATTAATTACTTAAATTAAAAGCTATAAACCCTAAATAAGACCTTTCTAAACCTATCTTAAACCATAAAACCTTTACATACCCACTAGCACTAGCATCCCCAAAACACCACTATCCTCCTAAGTATTCCTAAACCCTAAACACTAAACCCCTCATAAACTAAACCTAAAGTAACTAAATAAATTAAAAAAAATAAACTAAACCCTAAAACCTAATAAACCTAAACCTAAACCTAATTCAGAATGGTAACCTTGGCAGGGAACATAACCATCCAGGGCTTAGTGTAGATCATCGAGGCAATAGTTATTGTAGTGGTGGTGGGATCAGTCTTTATGGATATGGAGGTGGTGGTTAGTGGTTTATGTATGTAATAAGAGCAAGGAGGTTACAAGTAGTTATGGCGAAAGATGAGATATGATGGTGGATCCCTACTGAGAGGCTTGGTTCTAATGAACTAGAGCGAAGAACACATGATCTTTGATACTAAAATGCCTTTTTGAGCAGTTCTAGTTATCTAGGGTTTTAGATTTCTATATGCATCTTATTTTTTATCATGTCATCACTTGTGTGTTAAAACTTTGGTGTGTTACTTGGTTGATGAAATCAAAAAAAAGAAATGTTGAATCATTTGTTCTCTCTTAAAACCAAAACCCTAGACACTAAACTAAAACCTAAACCCTAAACTAAAAAAAACCTAAATTAAAAAAATAAATAAACTGAACCTACACTAAAATAAATAAAACATAAACCTAAACTAACAAAACTAGATAAAATAAAATATACTAAAAATAAAGCTAAACTAAACTAAAAATAAAACCTAAAATAATCCTAAAATAAAACCCTAACTTACCTAAAAATAAAATAACATATCTCCTAAAATAAAATAACTCTTAAATAATAAAATAAACTCTAAATTCAACCTAACAAAATAACTAAATAAAACTCTATTAAATACAAATAATCTCCAATAAAAAATAACCAAGATAAAAAATGTTAATAAATAATAAAATATAAATCTATACTATGGTGGTTAACTTATAAAGACTAACTAGCTCCCGACCATAAATCCTATCCCTGAACAAATACTCCCTCTTTATTTCAGGCCCTAACTAAATCTCCCTAACTCTACCCTAAATAATAAAGATAAGATAAAACTCTAATCTAAATAAATCCCTAACCTGGCCCTATATCCTAAACTCCACTCCTTTATGGATCCTAACCACTACTACCCATCACTCCCCACTAAATACATCCTACCCTCCAAACCAAACTCTAAATCCTAAAAATAAGATAATAAAACATACCTATAATAAATAATAAAACCTAACTAAAATCTACATCTTCTTACTCTAAAAATAAAATAAGATAATAAAACTATCAAAATAATAAAGAAACCTAAACAAAACTAAAATTAAATAAAATAAAATAAAATCTAAATAAATAAACCAAACATAAAAAAAAATAAATCTAAAATAAAATAAAACTAAACTAAAATAAAATGAACCTAAAAATAAACAAAATTAAAACCTAAAATTCAAAAAATAAACCTCCCTAATAAAATAACTTAAACCTAAAAAATAAACAAATCAAAACTTAAAACTACTAAAATAAATAAAACCTAAAAAAAAAATAACGTGATAAAAAATAAAATAAATAAAATAAATAATATAACTAATCCTAAACTAAAATAAAATTTAAAAATCCAAAACCTAAACCAAACCTAAAATTAAAAAATCTAAAAGACCTAATAAAATAAAACTTAATTTTAAATAAAATATACTAAAATACCTTAAAATAAATACTAGATATAAAATAATAAATTAACTAATAGCTCTGCATGGCTCTAAAGAAACCACAATAATCTTGATTATGACCCTAGGCCCTAGCTACTCTTTAAACTACATAAAGGCCCTCACCCTGACCTGAGATTTGCCTTAAACTGGCTGATCTAAATTGTAACCCTGACCTCCCTTATAGCCCAAACCCTCTAATCTATTCTTCTATTGACAGTCTAAACCAAATGCCCAAACCTTTTCAACCATCAATCCTATAAATGTACTACCTTCTTAAGCAAACTAGAACTCTCCTTGCTACTTTAAAATCACTCATGTATGGCATGAGGGGTAATGTCTTGATTATCCAATAGGTCTTGGGTGGATGGAATAAAATTCTTTGATCAACTAACCCTTCTAACATTTGCATGGCTAGGTTAATCTGGACAATACTGGGTTTCCTTATCTTAGAAATTAATCTAACCTATTGGATTCACCTATTTCAATACCTCTTTTATTGCATGATCATTTTCTATCTACTGTTGTTATTTCTTTGGTCTTTGTTGATGCATCAACCTGATATCCCTTGTTGTTTACTTGTTGATCTCTGTGGAACGTGATGTTGGTTTAATACTCTTAGCTTTAATTGGGAGCTTACTACCTCTACTATTTTTACTATTAATGTGCTACTACTTCTTTGGAATTTACTGATGCATCATCATATTACTCCTTGCTGGTCCTTTGCTGAGCTAAGTGGCATCTGCTGTTGGTTTAATTATCCCAACCTTGTTTGGGGTCTTGCTATTCTGGATGCTACATCTATGTTAAAGGTTTAATTGTTGGTTTGGGCTTTTGGGCCCTTTGTCCAAGCTAATCTTGGAGTTGGTTTAATGTATTTATTGAATATATGACACATACAAGGAAAGAAAATTCAATACCTTTGTTATTATTAATGGTTCTTTGTAGGTTTGGTATTAATGAATTCCTTTCATTCGATTTCTCACGAGGAGGGTAGTTCTGCTGCTAGCTTGATTTCTCTAAAGGATTTCATTGATAATACCCTTTTAACCCTTGTGGTAGCTCTGTTGCTACTTGCTTTTTATTGGCTTATCCTGGTTGCAATAATTATAGTGTTATTTTAACTATGGGCTTGGATTTTTGGATTCCTTGTCTGTGGCTAATCTTGTGTTTGTTAGCTATTTGTTGCCTAGTGTTCTTCTGACCGTCTTTGTCGTTCTCATCCAAGCTACTGCTGATCAATTAATATATTATTTCTTACCTTTTGGCTCTATTTAAATTTTTGTAGATCGCCTTGTTTCAGGATGTTGGTGATCTGGATTATTGCTCCTCATGTTTTAGGGTTTTATTTTGTTTTGTTGGCCTCTATTGAGGTTGTAGGCGAGATGGCTTTTATTTTTACCGATTGTTTCTTATCTCTCATTTTTTTGAATGTTTGTGCTATTAAACACAGGATCTTGCTTTCACTGTATTTTTATATCATGGTTCACTAGTCTTGGCTAGACCTCTTCCTTAACTATCAGGATTTAACTTATGTATAATTTGAATGGTTGGTTTTATGGACAACTTGCTATTATTTTCTTTCTTGGTTGTTGGATGTACGGATCATTGAGTCTTTTATCCGAGCTATTTCTTGGGGTTATTTATCTTGTTCTTGAGTCTTTTGGTGTTGTCTTCTTGATTATTTTGCCCAACCTCATATTCTCAATCTGCCAAGAGAGATTTTGCAATTTCTTGATTAATTTTATTAATTCATTGCAGGTTTGGACTTCCTTTATGGCTTCTCAGTTTTCCTTTAATGTGGTTGTGGGTTTAGCTGCTAGCTTGATCATCTTTATCTGGAAGGTTTTTTCTGTTGATTATCTTTTGAACCCTTTTTGTTGCTACTTTACATCTCTATTTTTTATTAGAATTTTATATGGTGGGTGCAATTTTTGTTTTATTTCTACCCTTGTCTTTATGGTTATTATCTATTTCTCGCATTTTATTTCTCTGACTATTTTTTTTTCTTGGCAACTATTCTTGCTATTTTATCCCCCTTGGCTCTATTCAAATGGTACAGAACCCTGTGATTATCCATCTGATTATTTGGATCTTTACATATGCTATATTTACTCTGAATGGGTGGACTTTTGGCCAGCTTGTTGGTAATTACTATCTAGTTTGTTGGCTGAACTGGATTAATACTCTACATGCTATTTCTGGGGTTTTGGTTTGTTTTGTTCATCAAGCCTCTATTGAAGTTGTTGATTGCTTGGTGGCTTTTTATTTGAATCTCCTTATTGGTTTATTATATGTTTATCATCTGAATTCTATGGACTACTTTATTTGCTACTCTTTTCTTTATCTTCTTTTAGTTAAACTTGTATATATTGCACTGTTTATTCTAAATGGGTGGTTTGCTGGCCAGCTAGCTGATTTTCTTTATCTTGGCTATTTGTTATCTTGGATATTTGCTATCCTTATTTCTCAGGATTCCAATGTTGGCTCTATCTTTGTTGGTTGTAGGACTTTACGATCTTATGTTCAACAAGCTATTTCTGACTTTGATGTTCTGATTGTTTTTGGTCATTGGTGTTTGGGCTTCTACTTTTTTGATCCATGTTTCTATGCTCTATCTACTTGGTTACTAACTATTGCAATGTCTACTCTGATTGAGAGGCTCTATGCCATCTTGCTATCCCTTGCTCTTGTGTGGCTATCTTTGCTTCTTGCTATCTTGGCTATTTTTATCTTGGTTATCTTGTCTTGTTTTCTTGATTCTAATGAGGGACCCTAATTTGAATCCCCATTTTGATTTATCCTCTAGTGGGTTCCAATGTTGCACTAACTATTTTTGTTGGGGTTGGCTTTCGATTGCTATTTGTGTCTGGGCTATTGTTCATTTCTTGATAGTTATGATCTACATTAACTATGCTATTTCTATTCCCCATAGGTTGATTAGGCTTGTCTTTATCTCCTTGGAATGCAATGTCTATTGAATGGGTGGTACTATGGGACTCTTGCCTTTTGTCTTGCTATCTTGGTTGTTTGTTGATCTGGATTATCGATTTTTTTATCCAGCATCTTTTCTTCTCTTGTTGTAGTTACTATCTTTATTTGGTGCTATTTTGGTATTGGGTTATCTTGCCTTCCTTTACAAATGCTTTTTGCCAGCTAATATGGATATTAATAAGGGGTTTGTTCACATCGCATTCATTATTATGATTGGCCTCATTTTCGACTTTACTTATTTTAAAAGATTCATATATATCATATGTTTGGGATGGTTTTACTTCTAGGCTCATCGACTTGCTTAGCAGATTTTAGAGCTACCACTTCGCTATTTTCTTGTGGATGGTTTTATGCTGGCCTATTTCATATGTATAAGTATCCTCGTGGGTGACTATATTGATGATAATTTTCCGCATAGGACCCTTATCTTTCGCCCTTTGCAATTTCCTCTCTATATTATATATTTTTTTGTTTAGGTTTGCGGTAATAAAGCCCATAAGACTTTCAACAAGGGTTATTATCTTCTCACAGTTTGTTGGCTATGATGGTGTGATGATTTCACCCCTTTGGTTTGGTAGTAGCTCTTGTGATGTAACCTTCGCTAAAGTTTGATGTGCATATTTGCATCTACCCCAACTTGGTGTGATGAGCCCTGAGCTTTCTATCACAATTCTTTACTATCATTCTCGATTATGCTATTTTAGTTATCATTATGTCTATATTACCTTAAGCTTTAATTTCTTTTCGTTTACATTTTTGCAGGTGCTTCTCTCTTGTCCTCTTGCAGGTTTGCTCCATAGTGTCATGCATTCTCATGTCCTGCAGAGCATTGGCCCTAATCTTTCTTTGGCTTTTTTATGTTAATCTAATTGTATCTTTTGATTGCTTTAATGTCTTCTTTTTCTTTTGGATGTAGTTAGATATGGGATTTACTCCTTAGGCTGATTCTAGCTCTTTGAGCAGTAGTTCTTGAGTTTATCCCCTTTAAGGACCATGTAACCCTCTTTTTGTGGCAATAAAATACCCCCTACATGGGGTTTCCCAAAAAAAAAAAAATCCTAAACCCTAAAATTCTAAACCCTAAACCCTAAACCCCAAACCCTAAACTTTAAAATCCAAAAAGCCTAAACCTAAACTAAATAAAACCTAAAAATAAAATAAATGAAAAAAACATAGACCAAAATAAAATAAAAAAATAAAATATAACTATAAATCTAAACCTAAATGTAAAATAAAATAAATAAAGAAAAATAAACTAAAATAAAATAAGTAAAAACCTAAACTAAACTAAAATAAATAAAATAAACCTAAGAATAGAGAACCTAAATGAAATAAAAACTAAACATAAAATAAAAATAAAATTAACCTAAATAAAATAAAATAAAAACTAAGCTAAAACCTAAACCTAAAAAATAAATATAAAAATAAAACCTAAAAAAAATTACAAATATAACCTAAACCTAAACTATAAAAAAAACTTAAACCTAAAATAAAAAATTAAAAAACTTAAACTTAAACTAAAATAAACTAGATTGAAATAAATAAAACCTAATCTTAAACCAAAAATAAACAAAACCCAAACCTAAACCTAAAATAATCTAAACCTAAACCCTAAACTAAATAAAATAAAATAAACTAAAATAAACCTAAACCTATACTAAAAAATAAAACCTAAAGATAAACCTAAAAATAAAAACCTAAAACATAAATGTAAAAAGCTAAAATAAAAACCTAAACCTAAAACCAAAAATAAAAAATAAAATTTAAACCTAAAAAATAAAATAAAATTAAAGCACAACTAAAAATAAACCAAAACCTAAAAAATAAACTTAAATAAAAACCTAAACTAAAATAAATAAACCTAAAATAAATAAACTAAACTAAATACAAATAAAAAATAATCCTTAATAAAAAATAATAAAGAAAGTGAACTAAAAGAAATTAAAAATAAACTAAATATACTAAATAAACCTAAACCTACCAATTTACATAATTTAAAAAAAACCTTAAACCCTAAATCCAATACCTTAAACTCTGAACTCTAATGCCTAAACCCTAAACCCTAAACCCTAAAAAACCCTAAATCTTAAGCCCTAAAAAACCCTAAACCCTAAACCCTAACCCCAAACCCTAAACACTTAAACCATAAACCATAAAACCCTAAGCCTTAAACCCCAAATCAAAATCCCTAATCGTAAACCATAAAACCTAAAACCCAAACACTAAAGCCCAAACCCTAAAGCCCAAAACCTAAACCTAAACATAAAGTAACTAAATAAATTAAAAATTAAACCTAAACCCTAAAACCTAATAAATTGAAATGTAAACCTAAACCCTAAGAATGGGCAAAACCATGACATCAGGAACATCACTGTCAACCAGGATCATTCTATATCTAACATTGGAGGTGTAAACAGAGGCAACAGTTATCATAATGGTGGTGAGGGATTTGGAGGTGCTAGTGGATATGGAGGTCGCAGTTGGAGCAGTGGTGGTTATCTAGGTGGGAGAAGCGACGGAGGTTACAGTCATGGTGGTAGCGGAGGGAGAGATCGGGGATATGATGGTGAATCCTACTACTCGAGAGGCCGAGGTGGTTCTGATGGGAACTGGTGAAACTGAAGAATGGTTGATCTGATCTACTACTTATGGAACTATGTCTTTACAATAGAGACCGTTCTAGTTTTCTAGGGTTTTTGATTTGCTTTATGTGTGCTAATTTTTGATCTATGTCATCACTCGTGTCATAGAACACTTGGTGTGTTACTTAGTTGATGAAATCGGAAAGAAGAAGTGTTGAATGTGAATTTGTTCTCTGTTAAAAAAAATAGAAACTCCTAAACCCTAAATTAAAACCTGAACACTAATCTTAAAACCTTAACCCTAAACCCTAAGCATTAAACCTTAAAAACACTAAACCCTAAACCATAACACCTAAACCATAAACCCTAAATCCTAAACCCTAAACCTTAAACCCCAAACCCTAAACCTACAACCCTAGACCCTAAACCCTAGACTAACCTTAAATCTTAAACCTTAAACCCTAAACCCTTAAAAGCTAAACACTTGAATCTAAACTAAATAAAACCTTAAAAAATAAACAAATAAACCTAAACTAAAACAATGAGAAATAAAAGATAAACTAAAACCTAAACCTAAAAAATAAAATAAAATAAAAAGTAAAAACTAGACTAAAACAAAATAAATAAAAAGCTAAACTTAACAAAAAAAATAAAAAATCTAATTAAAATAAAACTAAACATAAAATAAACCTAAAATAAAATAAATAAAACTTAATAAAAACCTAGACCAAAAAATAAACCAAAAAGTTGAACCTAAAAATAAAAAAATAAAAAAGTGAAATGCTAAACCAAAAAAAAAAATCCTAAACCTAAAATAAAAAAACAAAATAAACCTAAACCTAAAAAAGAAAACTAAATTAAAATAAATAAACCTAAACCAAACCTAAAATAAACTAAACCTAAACCTAAACTAAATAATATAAAATAAACTAAAATCAACTTAAACCTAAACCAAAATAAAACCTAAAATAACCTAAAACCTAAACCTAAAGAAATAAAATAAAAAAACCTAAACCTAAAAATTAAAAATAAAACCTAAACCTAAAAAAAAATAAAAATAAAACTAAACTAGAAAATAAAGCTAAACCTAAACCTAAATCTATAAAATAAACTAAAATAAAAAGCCTAAAGCAAAATAAATAAACTTAATAAAAGTAAACTAAACTAAATAAAAATAAAGTAAACTAAATAAAAAATTTAAAAAGAAACTAATATATATATAAATATACTTAATAAACTAGATAAACCTAAACCTACTAGTTTACATAATTAAATAAAATAAAATAAATTAAAAAATAAAAAAAATAAAAAAAACTAGCCTTAAACCCTAAACCCTAATCCCTAAACCGTAAACCCTAACAACTAATCCTAAACCCTAAACCCTAAACCCTAAACCCTAAACCCTACAACCCTAAGCCTTAAACCCTAAATCTGAAATCCTAAACCCTAAACCCTAAACCATAAACCATAAACCATAACCCATAAACTAAAAACCCAAAACCCTAAAAACCTAAAAACCTTAACCTAAATTAAATAAAACCTAAAAATATTATAAATACCTCAACCTAAACTTAAATAAAATAAAATTAAAACCTCAACTAAAAACTAAACTTAAACTTAAACCTAAATTTAAATAAACTATAAATGTAAACCTAAACTAAAACCCTAAATAATAAACCTAAATAAACTTAAACTAAAATAAACTAAACCTAAAACTTAAACCTAAACCTAAACTAAAATGATAAACCTAAACCTAATCCCTAAATCCTAACTTAACCAAATAAACCTAAACTACACCTAAAACTATAAACCTAAAACTCTAAATCCATAAACCTAAAACTAAAACCTAAAATAAACCCTAAACCTAAACCCAACCTAAACCTAAACCTAAACTAAAATCTAAACCTAAACCCTAACCCTAAACTGACTAACCTAAACCTAAAATAAAACCAAACATAAATACTAAACTCAAAACCTAAACAAATTCTTAAACCTAAACCCTAATTCGTAAACTCTAAACCCTAAACCCTAAACTCTAAAACCTAAACCTAAACTAAATAAACATAAAATAAAATAAATAAATAAACTTAAACCTAAATAAAATAAAAAATAAAAAATAAAAAACCTAAACTAAAACAACCTAAACCTAAAAAATAAATAAAATAAAAAAACTAAGTTTATGGACCTTCTGATTACAATTTCTATTTTCCTTTGTTGCTTTCAACTATTGTATTAGTTAACTTACCTCTTTAAACTTTTAGTAGCTCTTGAGCAAAATTGATTTGCTCAAACTTTGTACCTTTTCTATGTTGCAATAAAATTTCCCTAATTTCCCTTAAAAAAAACCCTAAACCCTAAACCTTAAAACCTATAACCCTAAACCCTAAACCCCAAACCCTCAACCCTAAATATTAAACACTAAACCTCAAACCCTAAACCATAAACCCTAAAAATGAAAACCCTAAAAGCCTAAACTTAAACTAAATAAAAATTTAAAAAAATAAATAAAAACTGAAACTTAAATTAAATAAAAAATAAAATAAAATAAAAACCTAAACTAAAATCTAAATCTAAACCTAAACGTAAACCAAAAAATAAAAAAATAAAAATTAAAAATTAAACTAAAATAAAATAAATAAAAAACTAAACTAAACTAAAAAATAAATTAAACTTAAAAATAAAAAACCTAAATAAAATAAAAACTAAATGTAAAATAAAAATAAAATAAACTTAAAATAAAATAAAATATAAACCAAATAAAAACCTAAACAAAAAAAATAAACCTAAAAATAAATTAAAAAAAACCCTAAACCCAAAACTTAAAAAAAAATCTAAACTTAAAATAAACAAAATAAAATAAACCTAAACCAAAACTAAAATAAATAAAACTTAAACTTAATCCAAAAATAAACTAAACCTAAACCCTAAACTAGATAAAAGAAAATAAACTAAAAATAAACATAAATATAAACAAAAAAATACCTAAAAATAAACCTAAAATAAAAACCTAAGACCTAAACATAAAAATATAAAATAAAAACCTAAACATAAACCTATAAATAGAAAAGATAGCCTAAACCTTAAAAATAAACCTAAACCTAAACCTAAAACTAAAAAATAAACTAAAATAAATAAACTTAAAATAGATAAACTAAACTAAATAAAAGTAAAAATAAACCTAAATAAAAATAAAAAATAAAATAAACTAGAATAAAGAAAAAATAAACTAAATAAACTAAATAAACATAAACCAACCATAATTTAAAAATTTAATATAAAAATAGAAACAAATAAAAACAAATAAAAAAACCCTAAACACTAAACCCTAAATGCTAAGCACCAAAACCCCAAACCCTAAACCCTAAACCCTAAACCCTACAACCCTGAACCCTAAACCCTAAATAAACCCAAACCCAAAACTCTAAACTAAACCCTAAATAAACCCTAAACCTAAACCTAAAAACCCTAAAAAAAACCTAAAAAATTTAAACCTAAACAAAATAAAACCTAAAAAAATAAAATAAATAAATAAAACCAAAACCAAAATAAAATAAAAATATAAACTAAAACCCAAACTTAAACCTAAATTGAAAAAGAAAATAAAATAAAAAATAAAAACTATACAAAAATAAAATAAATAAAAACCTAAACTAAATTTAAAAAATAAAATAAAAAATAAAGCTAAAATAAAAATAAAATAAGCCGATAATAAAATAAAATAAAAGTTAAACAAAAATTTAAACCTAAGCAATATACCTAAAAATAAAACCTAAAAATAAATAAAAAATAAAACTTAAACCCTAAACTAAAAAAAAAACTAAACCTAAAATAAAAAAAAAATTAAACCTAAACCTAAACTAAAATAAACTAAACTAAAATAAATAGAACCTAAAATAAATTAAACCTAAACCTAAACTTAGACTAAATAAAATAAAATGAACTAAAATAAACCTAAACCTAAACTAAAAAGTAAAACCTAAAAATAAACCTAAAATAAATACATTAAACCTAAACTTAATAAAATAAAATAAAAACCTAAACCTAAACATAAAAATAAAAAATAAAACTGAAACCTAAAAAATATAATAAAAATAAAAGAAAACTAATAATTAAACCAAAACCTAAACCTAAAAAATATACTAAAATAAAAGGTGGAAATTAAAATAAATAAACCTAAAATAAAAAAATAAACTAAATAAAAATAAAAATATACCTAAATCAAAATAAAAATTAAAATAAACTAAAATAAATAAGAAATAAACTAAATTAATCTAAGCCTACTAGTTTACATAATTTAAAAAAATGGAAAAAAATTAAAAAATAAAAAACCCTACCCTAACCCCTAAAACTAACACTAAACCTTAAACTCTAAACCCTAACTCCCCTAAACCATAAACCCTAAAACCCTAAACCCTAAACCCTAAATTATAAACCTTAAGCCCTAAATCCTTCGCTAAACCCAAAACCCTAAAGCCTACAATCTTAGACCTTACACCCTAAACCCCAAAGCTTAAACCCTAAATCTAAAATAAATAAAACCTAATAATAAAATAAATAAAAAAACTTAAACCTAAATAAAAGTAAAAATAAACCTAAATAAAAATAAATTATAAAATAAACTAAAATAAATAAAAAATAAATTAAATAAACCTAAACCTAATAGTTTACTTAATTTAACAAAAATAAAATATTAAGAAATAATAAAATATAAACCAAACCTTAAACCCTAAACCTACAACCCTAAACCCTAAATCAAAAACCCTAAACCATAAACCTTAAACCCTATACCCTAAACCCTAAACCCTAAATCCTAAAACCTACAACCCTAAACTGTAAACCCTAAACCCCAAACACTTAAACCTAAATCATAAACCTTAAACCACAAACCATAAACCTAAAACCCTAAAAACCTAAAAACCTAAAAACCTAAACCTAAACTAAATAAAATCAAAAAATAAAATAAATAAAAATGCCTAAACCAAAATAAAATAAAAGAAATAAAATAAAATAAAAACCTAAACTAAAACCTAAACCTAAACCTAAACCAAAACCTAAACCTAAACCTAAAAATAAAATAAAATAAAAAATAAAAACTAAAATAAAATAAAACTAATAAAATCATAAATAAATTAAAAAATAAAATAAACCTAAAAATAAAAACCTAAATAAAATAAAAATTATACATAAAATAAAAATAAAATAAACCTAAAATAAAATAAAATAAAAACTAAATAAAACCTAAGCCAAAAAAATAAACCTAAAAATAAATAAAAAAACCTAACCCTAAAATAAACAAAATAAAATAAACCTAAGCCTACACTAAATAAACTAAACTAAAATAAATAAAACCTAAAACTTAACTTAAAATAAACTAAGCCTTAACCTTAAACTAAATAGAATAAAATAAACAAAAAATAAACCTACACTTAAACTAAAAAATAATACCTAAAAAAAACCTAAAATAGAAACCTAAAACCTATACCTAAAAAAAATAAAATAAAAAAAACATAAACCAACCTAAAAAATAAAAATAAAAAACTAAACCTAAAAAGTAAAATAAAAAATAAACGAAATGAAAAATAAACCTAAACCTAAACCTAAAACTAGAAAAATAAGCTTAATTAAATAAACCTAAAATAAATTAACAAAACTAAATAAAAATAAAAAACAGACCTAAAAACCTAAAAATGTAGACAAAAACTAAATAAAACCTAAAAATAAAATAAATTAAAAACCTAAACTTAAACAATATGGGAAAATAAAGTAAAATAAAAACGTAAACCTAAACCTAAACTTAGAAATAAAATAAAATAAATTAATAAAAATAAACTAAAATAAAATATATAATAACCTAAACTAAATTAAAAAAGTAAAATAAACCTAAGAAAAATTACCTAAATAAAATAGAACTAAATGTAAAATAAAAAAATTAATATTAAAATTAACTTAAAATAAAATAAAAGAAAAACTAAACCTAAAAAATATAGTTAAAAATAAAACCTAAAAATAAAAAAAAATAAAACCTTAAGCTTAAACAAAAAAAACCTAAACCTAAAATAAAAATAAAATAAACTAAAACAAATAAAACATAAACCTAAACCTTAAATAAACTAAATCTAAACTTAAACCTAAACTAAATTAAATTAAATAAACTAAAATTAAACCTAAACCTAAACTAAAAAAGAAAACCTAAAAAATAAACCTAAAATAAAAACCTAAAACCTAAACCTAAAAAAATAAAATAAAAACCTAAACTTAAAATTAAAAAATAAAACCTAAACCTAAAAAATAAAATTAAAATAAAACCGAACTAAAAATAAACCTAAACCTAAACCTAAACCTAAAATAAACCAAATAAAACCTAAAATAAATAAACCTAAAATAAATCAAAAAAACTAACCTAAACCTAAATAATAAAACCATAAACTAAACCCTAAACCCTAAACACTAAACCTTAAAACCTATAACCCTAAAACCCTAAAAAATCTAAAACCTAAACCTAAACTAGATAAATCTAAAATAAAATAAATAAATAAACAATTTAAATAAACTAAATAAATTAAAATAAAATAAAAACCTAAACTAAAACCTAAACCTAAACCTAAACTTAAACCTGAACCCAAACCTAAAAATAAAATAAAATATGAAAATAAAAACTAAACTAAAATAAAATAAATAAAAGCTTAAACTAAATTAAACAATAAAATAAACTTAAAAATAAAAAACCTAAATAAAATAAAAACTAAATGTAAAATAAAAATAAAATAAACCTAAAAATAAAATAAAATAAAAACTAAATAAGAACCTAAACATAGAAAATAAACCTGAAAATAAAACCCAAAAAAAACCTAAACATAACATAAACAAAATAAAATAAAACTAAAATAAATAAATAAAACCTAAACCTAAACCTAAAATAAACTAAACCTAAAATAATAAATAAATAAGAAAAATAAACCTAAACCTAAACTAAAAAATAAAACCTAAAAATAATCCTAAACCTAAAACTTAAAAAAATTAAATAAAATCCTAAACCTAAACCTAAAAATAAAAAATATAACCTAAAACTAAAATATAAAATAAAAATAAAACTAAATTAAGAAATAAACCTAAACCTAAACCTAAACCTAAAAAATCAACTAAAGTAAATAAAAATAAATAAACTAACTAAATAGAAAGAAAAAAAAACCTAAATAAAAATAAAAAATAAACTTTAAAACATTAAAAATTAAACCTAAACTAAATAAAACATATAAGTAAAATAAATAAAAAAATCTAAATCTAAATAAAATAATAAAATAAAATAAAATAAAATCCTAAACCTATAAATAAAACCCAAAAAAACTAAACCCTAAAGTAAACATAAACCTAAACCTTAAAACCATAAATAAATCCTAAACCCTAAACCCTAAACCATAAACTAACCATAAATCTTAAGCTAACCATAAACCCTAAATATAAATAACCCCAATAAAACTCTAAGCCTAAATAAAACTAAAATAAATAAACTTAAACCTAAACCCTAAACCCAAACATTAAAAAAACCTAAATAAACCCTAACCTAAACCTAACTAAATAAACCTAAAAAATAAACCTTAAAACCATATACTAAACCCTAAACCCTAAACACTAAAGTAACCCTAAACCCAAAAACTTAAAACCCTAAATAAACTAAAATCCCAAACACTAAACCAAATAAACCTTAAACCAAACCCTAAAAAAAACTAAACCCTAAAAACCTAAAAACCTAAACCTAAACTAAATAAAATCTAAAAATAAAATAAATAAAAATACCTAAACCTAAATAAAATAAAAGAAATAAAATAAAATAAAAACCTAAATTAAAACATAAACCTAAACCTAAACCTAAACCTAAAAATAAAATAAAATAAAAGAACTAAAGTAAAAAAAATTAATAAAATCCTAAATAAACTAAAAAATACAATAAACCTAAAAATAAAAAACCTAAATAAAATAAAAGCTAAACATAAAATAAAAATAAAATAAACCTAAAATAAAATAAAATAATAAATAAATAAAAACCTAAACCAAAAAAATAAGCCTAATAATAAATAAAAAAAACCTAAACCTAAAATAAACAAAAAAAATAAACCTAAGCCTACACTAAATAAACTAAACTAAAATAAATAAAACCTAAACCTTAACCTAAATAAACTAAACTTAAACTAAACTAAGAATAAAATAAACAAAAAAATAAACCTAAACCTAAACTAAAAAATAATAAAAAACTTAAAATAAAACCTAAAACCTAAACCTAAAAAATAAAAAATAAAAGCATAAACTTGAACCTAAAAATAAAAAATAAAAACTATACCTAAAAAGTAAAATAAAAATTAAACTAAATAAAAAATAAACCTAAACCTAAACCTAAACCTATAAAAATAAACTTAATTAAATAAACCTAAAATAAATAAACCAAACTAAATAAAGATAAAAATAAACTTAAAACCTAAAACCTACCAAATAAAACCCAAAAAATAAAATAAATAAAAATCTAAACTTAAATAATATAAAAATAAAATAAAATAAAAACGTAAACCTAAACCTAAACTTAGAAATAAAATAAAATAAATTAATAAAAATAAACTAAAATAAAATATATAATAACCTTAACTAAACTAAAAATAAAATAATTAAAAAAATACCTAAATAAAATAAAACTAAACCTAAAATAAACAAAATTATATTAAAATTAACTTAAAATAAAATAAAAGAAAAACTAAACCTAAGAAATAAAGCTAAAAATAAAACCTAAAATTAAAACCTTAAACCTAAACTAAAAAAAAACCTAAACCTAAAATAAAAATAAAATAAACAAAATAAATTAAACCTAAACATAAACTAAAATAAACTAAACTAAAACAAATAAAACCTAAACCTAAACCTTAAATAAACTAAACCTAAACTTAAACATAAACTATATTAAATAAAATAAACCAAAATTAAACCTAAACCTAAACTACAAATAAAACTTAAAAAATAAGCCTAAAATAAAAAAACTAAAACCTAAACCTAAGAAAATAAAATAAAAACCTAAACTTAAAAATAAAAAATAAAACCTAAACCTAAAAAAAAAAATAAAAATAAACTCAACAAAAAAAATAAACCTAAAACCTAAACTAAATAAATAAATACCTAAAGTAAAATAAATAAACCTAAAAGAAATCAAAAAACCCTAACGCTAAACCCTAAATTCTAAACCCTAAACCCTAAACACTAAACCCTAAAACCTATAACCCTAAACCCTAAAAATCTAAAAACCTAAACCAAAACTAGATGAAATCTAAAACTAAAATAAAAAATAAACCTAAGCCTAAATAAAATAAAATAAAAATGTAAACTAAAACCTAAACCTAAACCTAAACTTAAACCTAAACCTAAATCTAAAATTAAGATAAAATATTAAAATAAAAACTAAGCTAAAATAAAATAAACAAAAGCTTAAGCTAAATTAAAAAAAAAAACTTAAAAATAAAAAACCTAAATAAAATAAAAACTAAATGTAAAATAAAAATAAAATAAACCTAAAACAAAAATAAAATAAAAACTAAATAAGAACCTAAACATAGAAACTAAACCTGAAAATAAAACCAAAAAAAAACCTAAACATAAAATAAACAAATTAAAATAAAGCTAAACAAAAATAAATAAAACCTAAACCTAAACCTAAAATAAACTATACCTAAATGCTAAACTAACATAAAATAAGCTAAAAATAAACCTAAACCTAAACTAAAAAATAAAACCTAACAATAAACCTAAAAATACCCTAAAACCTAAACCTAAAAAAATTAAATAAAAACCTAAACCTAAACCTAAAAATAAAAAATATAACCTAAAACTAAAATAAAATAAAAATAAAACTAAATTAAGAAATAAACCTAAACCTAAACCTAACCTAAAAAAATCAACCTAAATACACTTAAAATAAATAAACTAAACTAAATAAGAAAAATAAACCTAATAAAAATAAAAATAAACCTTAAAACCTTAAAAGCCAAACCTAAACTAAATAAAACATATAAATAAAATAAATAAAAAATGTAAATATAAATAAAATAATAAAATAAAATAAAACAAAATCCTAAACCTAAAAATAAAATAAAATAATCTAATAAATATAAACTAAATGAAAATAAATAATAACCTAAACTAAACTAAAAAAATAAAATAAGCTAAAGAATAAAAAACCTAAATAAAATAAAAACTAATTATTAAATAAATATAAAATAAAATTAAAATAAACTTAAAATAAAATAAAATAAAATAAAATAAAAACTAAATAAAAACATAAACCCTAAAAAATAAACCTAAAAATAAATAAATAATAAAACCTAAACCCTAAACTAAAAAAAACCTCAATCTAAAATAAAAATAAAAGAAATGACATCAAATAAACCTAAACCTAAACTAAAATAAATTGAGCTAAACTAAATAAAACCTAAACGTAAACCTAAAATAAACTAAACATAAACCTAAACCAAAACTAAATAAAATAAAATAAAATAAAAATAAACCTCAACCTAAACAAAAAAATAAAACCTAAAAATAAACTTAAAATAAAAACCTAAAACCTAAACCAAAAAAAAATAAAAATAAAAAATACCTAAAGCTCAACCTAAAAATAAAAAATAAAACCTAAACCTAAAAAATAAAATTAAAATAAAACTCAACTAAAAAATAAACCTAAACCTAAACCTAAACCTAAAAAATAAACTAAAATATGAAACTTACTAAAATAAATAAACTAAACTAAATAAAAATAAAAAATAAACATAAATTAAAAATAAAATAAAATAAATAAAAATAAATACAAAATAAACTTAATAAAATAAACTACCTAAATTTAAAAAAAAAAAACTAAACCTAAACCAAAATTAATAAAACCCTAAACCCTAAACCCTAAACTCTAAAACTAATCCTAAACCTAAAACCCTAAACCTAAACTAAATACCCTAAATACTAACCTAAACCCTAAAATCTAAATAAACCTAAACCCTAACCTAACTTAAACCCTAAAACCCTAAAACTAAACACTAAACCTAAATTAAAATAAATATACCTAAAACTATAAACCCTAAACCCTAAACCTTAAAAACTATAAAAAACCATAACCCTAAACACTAAACCCTAAACCTGCTCTCAAAACTCTAAGCCCAGCATAAACACTAATCATTAAACCCTAAACCTAAACCTAAACCTAAACCTAAAACTAAAATTAAAACCTAAATCTAAACCTAACCCTAAACCTTAACCTAAAGCATAAACCTAAAACTAAACCTAAACCTAAACCATAAACCTAAAACCATAAACCCTAAACCTAACTAAACCCCAAACCCAAAACCTAAACCTAAAGTAACTAAATAAATAAAAAATAAATAAACCTAAACCATAAGAATGGCCAAAACCTAATAAACATCATCAACCAAATCAATCTAAAAAGGTGAAGGAGGAGGTGGCTATAATGTTGGTGGGGATTTGGAGGTGTTGGTGGATATGGAGGTGGTAAAAAATTGGCGGAGGAGGAATAAAAGTGGTTGTGAGGGAGATCGGGGATATGATGATGGATCCAAACGAGAGGTGATTCTAATAATTTAAGAAATTGAAGACCGAAAAATATGGAAGTGTGTCTTTATAGTAGAGATAGTTCTAGTTATCATGATTTTGAATTGCTCTATGCTTGCTCATTTTGATCTATGTCATCTTAGATAAACCTGTGTTAATTGATTGATGAAATGAAAAAGAAGAAAAAATCTAATTTGTTCTTAATAAAAAAAAAATCCTAAACCCTAAACTAAAACTAACTAGACCTAAAACCTAAACCTAAACCCCAAACCTAAACCCAAAACTAAACCCAAAACCCTAAACCATAAACCTCTAAACCTCAAAACCCTAAACCTAAACCCTAAACCCTAAACCCTAAAACTAAACTAAACCCTAAACCCTAAATAAAACCTAAACCCCAAACCCTAAACTCTAAACCTAACTAATTTAAACCCTAAACCTAAACTAAATAAACTAAAAATAAAATAAATAAATAAACATAAACCAAAAATAAACTAAAATAATAAAATAAACTAAAATAAATTAAACCTAAACCTAAAAAATAAAATAAAATAAAAAATAAAAATAAAATAAATAAAAACCTAAACTAAACTAAAAAATAAAAAAATCTAATTAAAATAAAAACTAAACTGAAAAAAAACCTAAAATAAAATAAAATAAAAGCTAAGAAAACCTAAACCTAAAAAAGAAATCCTAAAAATAAATAAAAAATAAAACCTTAACCCTAAACTAAAAAAAACCTAAACCTAAAATAAAAATAAAATTAACCTAAACCTAAATTAAATAAACTAAACTAATATAAATAAAACCTAAACCTAAACCTAAAATAAACTAACCTAAACCTAAACTTAAACCATAAATAAAATAAAAAAACTAAAAGTAAACCTAAACCTAAACTAAAAAATAAAACCTAAAACCTAAACCTAAAAAAATAAAATTAAAATGTAAACTTAAAAAATAAAATAAAATAAAACTAAACTAAAAATAAGCTTAAATCTAAACCTAAACCTAAAAAATAAACTTAATGAAAACCAAAATAAAAAATAAATCTAAAATAAATAAACTAAAATAATAAAAATAAAAATAAACTAAATAAAAATAAACTAAAATAAAATAAAATAAAATAAATAACAAAAAATAAACCTAAACCTATGAGTTTACTTAATTTTAAAAAATAAAATAAGAAAAACTAAAAAGAAACCCTAACCATAAACCCTAAACCCTAAACCCTGAACCCCAAACCCTAAACCCTAAAATTTCAAACCCAAAGCCCAAAACACTAAACCCTAAACCCTAAACCCTAAACCCTAAATCCTAAAACCATAAAAACCTAAACCTAAACTAAATAATATCTAAAAAGTATAATAAATAAAAAAACTTAAACCTAAATAAAATAAAAACCTAAACTAAAACCTAAACCTAAACTTAAACCAAAACCTAAACCTAAACCTAAACCTAAACCTAAACCTAAACATAAACATAAAAATAAAATAAAATAAAAAATAAAAACTAAACTAAAATTAAATAAATAAAAAACTAAACTAAACAAAAAATAAGATAAACCTAAAATAAAATGTATAAAATAAAAAAACATAAAATAAAAATAAAATAAAAAAATAAAATAAAATAAAATAAAACTAAATTAAAACTAACCTAAAAAAAATAAACATAAAAATAACATAAAAATAAATAAAAAATAAAACATGAACCCTAAACTAAATTAGAAAATTAAACATAAAATAAAATAAAATAAACCTGAACCTAAACTAAAATAAATTAAACTAAAATAAATAAAACTAAATGAAACATAAAATAAACTAAACTTAAACCAAAAACCTAAACTAAATAAAATAAAATAAACTAAAAAAAACCTAAACCTAAACTAAAAAAAAAATTTAAACCTAAAAAATGAACATAAAAAAACCTAAAACCTAAAACTAAACTTAAGAAAATAAAATAAAAACCTAAACCTAAACCTAAAATTGAAAAATAAAACCTAAACCTAAAAAATAAAGTTAAAAAATAAAACTTAACTAAAAAATAAACCTAAACTTAAAAAATAATTCAAAAGAAATAACCTAAACTAATATAAATAAAACTCAAATAAACAAAATAAACTAAATAAATCTAAAAAATAAAGCTAAATAAAAATAAAAAATAAGAAAACTAAAATATAAAAAATAAATTAAGAAAACTGAATAAACCAATCCTACCGATTTACTTAATTTTTTTAAAAAAACCTTAAACCCTAAACACTAAACCCTAAAAAACCCAAAACCAAAAACCTTAAACCATAAACCCTAAATTGAGCCTAAACCTTAAACCCTAGCCCTAACCTTAAAACCAAAACCCTAAACCTTAAACCTTACACCCAAACCCTAAACTAACCATAAAACCTAAATCCTAAACCCTAAACTAAACTAAAACCTAAACTAACTCTAAACCCTAAACCCTAAACCCTCAAACACTAAACAAAGCCTAAACACTAAATCATAAACCTAAACTAAAACCCTAAAATAAAACCCTAAAATTGAAACCTAAATCCTAAACAAACACTAAACCCTAAAACCTAAAAAACCTAAAACCTAAAACCTAAACAAAATAAAACCTAAAAATAAAATAAATAAAATTTAAACTTAAATAAAATAAAATAAAATAAAAAACATAAATTAAAACCTAAACCAAAACATAAAAATAAAATAAAATATAAAATTAAAATAAACTAAAATAAAATAAATAAAAAACGTAAACAAAATTAAAAAATAAAATAAATGTAAGAATAAAAAATTAATTACAAAAATAAATATAAAATAAAAATAAAATAAACATAAAATAAAATAAAATAAACTCTAAATAAAAACTTAAAATTAAAAAATAAACCTAAAAATAAATAAAAAATAAAACCTAAACTCTAATCTAAAAATAAAACCTAAACCTAGAATAAAAATAAAGTAAACCTAAACCTAAACTAAAATAAACTAAACTAAAATAGATAAAACATAAACTTAAACCTAAAATAAACTAATCCTAAACCTAAACATAAACTAAATAAAATAAAATAAACAAAAAATAAAACCTAAAAATAAACCAAAAATAAAAACCTAAACCTAAACGTAACCCTAAATAAATATAATAAAAACCTTAACTTAAACATAAAAAAAAAATAAAACCTAAACCTAAAAAATAAAACAAAAATAAAACTCAACTAAAAATAAATGTAAACCTAAAAAATAAACTAAAATAAATAAACTAAACTAAATAAAACCTAAACCTAAACCTAAAATAAACTAAACCTAAACCAACACCTAAACTAAATAAAATAAAATAAACTAAAAATAAACCTAAACCTAAAAAAATAAAATAAAAACCTAAACCAAAAAAAAAAAAAAACTCTAAACCTAAAAGATAAAAGAAAAATAAAAGTCAACTAAAAATAAACCTAAACTAAAAAAAATAAACTAAAATAAAAAAACCTAAACTAAAATAAATAAACCTAAAATAAATAAACTAAATTAAATAAAAAAAATAAACCTAAATAAAAATAAAAAAATAAAATATACTCAAATAAATAAATAATAAACTAAATAAACCTAAACTTACCAATTTACTTAATATAAAAAAACCCTAAACCTTAAATCCTAAACCTACAATCCTAAACCCTAATCCGTAAAACCCTAAATCATAAACCCTAAACCTTAAACCATAAACCCTAAAATCGTAAACCCTAAACTCTAAACCCTAAACCTTAAAACCCTAAACCCTAAACCCTAAACACTAAACCCTAAACCCTAAACCCTGAACCCAAAAACCTACAACCCTAAGCCCTAAACCCCAAACACTAAACCCTAAACCCTAAACATTAAACTAACCCTAAACTCTAAAAATGGGCAAAACCTTGATGGTAGGAACTTCACCATCAACTAGGCTCAATCTAGATTTGGCAGCGGAGGCGAAGGGGGAAGAGACAATTATCTCAGTGGTGGTCAGAGATCTAGAGGTGCTGGTGGATATGGAGGTGGTGGTCATGCAGTATGGGAGATGAGCAATGAGGTTACAAAGGTGGTGGTGATGGAGGGGGCATCGGGGATATGATGGTGGATCCCTCTACTCGAGAGGCAGGGGTGGTTCTGATGGGAACTAGAGAAATAGAAGAAAGGCTGATCTAATCTGATGCTTATGGAACTGTCTTTACATTAGAGATGATTCTACTTATATAGGGTTTTTAATTTACTCTATGGGTGCTTATTTTATATCGATGTTATCGCTTGTGTCTTAGAATACTTAGGGTGATACTTCATTGATGAAATAGAAAATATGAAATGTTGAATCTAAATTTATTCACTATTAAAATAAAAAATCTCAAACCCTAAACTAAAACTTAAACCCTAAACCATAAACAATAGACCCTAAACCATAAACCCTAAAAATTATAAACCCTAAACTCTAAACCCTAAAACCTAAAACCCTAAACCCTAATCCCTAAACCCTAAACCCTATAGCCCTAAGCCCTAAACCCTAAATCCTAAAACCTAAAACCCTAAACCATGAACCCCAAACCCTAAACCCTAAACTAAACCTAAGAATGAGTAACCTTGACGGCAAGAAGAACATCACCCCAACTAGGCTCAATCTAAATCTGTGGAGGTGAAGTGAGGTGGTGATTATCAATGGTGGGGATATAAAGGTGCTGGTGGATATGGAGGTGGTGGTTTGTACAGTGGTGGTTATGGTGGTGGGAGGAATGATGGAGGTTACAGCTATGGTGGTGGCAAAGGGAGAGATCGAGGTTATGATGGCAGATCCATCTACTTAAGAGGCAGGGGTGGTTCTGATGGGAACTAGAAAACTAAAGATGTGATCCAATCAGCTTATAATGTGTCTTACAAGAGAGATAATTCTACTTATCTAGGGCATTTTATTAGCTCTATGGGAGCTCATTTTTTTATCTATGTCATCACTTATTTTTTAGAAAACTTGGGGTGCTACTTGGTTGATGAAATCAAAAGAAGAAATGTTGAATCAAATTTATTCTTTGTTAAAACACCTTAAACCTAAACTAAACATAAAACTTAAAGCTTATACCTAAAAATCTAAACCCCTAAACCCTAAACTCTAAACCATAAACCCCAAAAAATAAAACCCCAAAACTCTAAACCCTAAACCCTAATCCCTAAACCCTAAACCCTAAAACCCTAAACCCTAAATCCTAAACCATAAACCCTAAAACCCTAAACCCTAAACTCTAAAACCTATAACCCAAAACCCTAAACCCTAAACCCAAACCTTAAACTAACTCTAAACCCTAAACCCTAAATTAACCCAAAACTCTAAACCATAAACTAACCCTAAACCCTAACCCTAAACTTTAAACCTTGAATAAAGATGTCATTAAAGTAGATCTAAAGAATGACCTAATCCTAACATAGTTAAGCTAAAGAAAACATAAAACTGACTAAAGATAACCTAAATCATATTATAATACCATAACTATATAAAAAAACATAAAGCATAAAATAGATATGATAAGATAAAAGTATATTATGGTATGGTGACTATACTAAATTAATACAAATCATAAAATATTGATTTAATAAATCATATAATGAAATATGTTAAATTTGAATAAAATCAAATATTAAAAAATGCTATATAAATAAGATTTTATGTTCAAAATAAATATTATATGTTGTATATTAGCATAAAATATATATCATAATATATTATTCTATGCATTTTAAATTCTTTTACAATTTTACAATAATAAACCTATAGCATTATTCATATAAAATATTTAGACTTAAAATAATTTGGCCAAATTCACAATAAATAGCATAATAATAATATAAATTTAAAAATGTATATTTGACTAAAATATATAATTTTATTAACTAATTTTATGATTTTACATCTTAAGTATTCCTTGTGATGTGGTATGTAATATAATATAATATAATATGTTATAGTGTATTATAAATAAAATAACATATAGCATCATCATTATAGCATATTATTAAACCTTATTGTTTACATATTTTAGTTTGTTAATGATGTAGAAACCTAACGCATAATTCATAAAAATATTAATTTAAAAATAGATAATAAATTTAAGGCTAACTAACATCATACTATCATTTATAACAAAATAAAATAAATAAAACATAAACTAAACTAAAAAATAAAATACCTAAATAAAATAAACTAAACTTAAAATAAAATAAAATAAACCTAAAATAAAATAAAATAAAACTAAATAAAACCTAAACTAAAAAATAAACTAAAAATAAACCTAAAAAAAAAAACCTAAACTAAACTAAAAAAATTAATCTTAAAATAAAATAAAATAAGCATAAACCTAAACTAAAATAAACTAAACTAAAATAAATAAAACCAAACATAAACTAACCCAAAATAAAATAAAATAAACTAAAATAAACTTAAACCTAAACTAAAAAAAAATAAAACCTAAACCTAAACCAAAAAAAAAATAAAAACCTAAACTAAAACCAAAAATAAAAAATAAACCTAAACCTAAAATATAAAATAAAATAAACTAAACTAAAACCTAAACCTAAAAAATAAACTAAAATAAAACCTAAACTAAATAAATAAACCTAAAATAAATACACTAAACTAAATAAAAATAAAAATAAACCTAAATAGAAATAAAAAATAAAATAAAAATAAATAAATAGAGAATAAACTAAATAAACCTAAACCTATGAGTTTACTTAATTTTAAAAAATAATAATAAATATAAAATATAAAATAACTATAACCCTAAACCCTAAATGCTAAAACTAACACTAAACCCAAACCTTAAACCCTAAACTCTAAAATTTAAACCTACAACCCTAAACCTTAAACCCTAAACCCTAAAATAAACTAAACCTAAACCCTAAAACCTAAACCTAAACCCTAAACCCTAAAACCTAAAAAACTAAAAAAAATGTAAACCTAAACTAAATAAATGCTAACCCTAAACCCTAAATGCTAAAACATACCCTAAACCCTAACCCTAAACCCTAAACCCTAAACCCTAAAATGCTAAACTCTAAACCCTAAACCCTAAACACTAAAACCTACAACCCTAAACCCTAAACCCTAAACCCCAAACCCTAAACCTTAAACCCTAAAAACCTAAAAACCAAAACCTAAACTAAATAAAGCTTAAAAATAAAATATTAAATAAACCTAAACCTAAATAAAATAAAATAAAATAAAAACCTAAACTAAAATCTAAACCTAAACCTAAACTTAAAAATAAAATAAATTAGAAAATAAAAACTAAACTAAAATAAAAAAATAAAAACCTAATCTAAACTAAAAAACTAAATAAACTTAAAAACCTAAATAAAATAAATACTAAAGGTAAAATAAAAATAAAGTAAACCTAAAATAAAAAAAACTCAATAAAAACCAAAACCTAAACAGTAAACCTAAAAAAAAAACCTAAAAATAAATAAAAAAACCTAAAACCTAAACTAAAACCTAAACCTAAAATATACAAAATAAACCTAAACCTAAACCTAAACTAAAATAAACTAAACTAAAATAAATAAAACCTAAATGTAAACCTAAACCCTAAACTAAATAAAATAAAATAAACTAGAAATAATCCAAAACCTAAATTGAAAAATTAACTAAAACAAACCTAAAAGCAAAACCTAAAAAAAAAAAAATCCTTAAACCTAAACCTAAAACAAAAGTACCTAAACCTAAACTTAAAAATAGAAAATAAAACTTAAACCTAAAAGGTAAAATAAAAATAAAACTAAACTAAAAAATAAGTAAAAACCTAAACCTAATCTTAAAAAATAAACTAAAATAAATAAACCTAAAATAAATAAACTAAATTAAATAAAAATAAAAAAATGTAAATCAAAATAAAAAATAAAATAAACTAAAATGAAAAAAATAAAAACCTAAACTAAACTAAAGAATAAAAAATTGAAAGAAAATAAAAATAAACTAAAATAAAAATAAAATAAACCTAAAATAAAATAAAATAAGAACTAAATAAAAACCTAAACCTAAAAAATAAACTTAAAAATAAAACCCAAAAAAATAAAAAATTAAACCTAAAACCTAAACTAAAAAAAAACTTAATCCTAAAATTAAAATAAAATAAACATAAACCTAAACTAAAATAGACTTAACTAAAATAAATAAACCTAAACCCCAAAAAAAAAAATAAAATAAACTAAAATAAAAACATAAACTAAAAAACTAAAACCAAAAAAGTAACCTAAAATAATAACCTAAAACATAAACTAAAAAATATATAATAAAAACATTAACCTAAACTAAAAAATAAAAAATAAAACCTAAACCTAAGGAAATAAGATAAAAATGAAACTAAACTAAAAAAAACTTTAACCTAACCTAAACTTAAGAAAATAAACTAAAATAAAAAACTTAAACTAAAATAAATAAACCTAAAGTAAATCAATTAACTAAATAAAAAAAAAATAAACCTAAATAAAAAAAAATAAAATAAAATAAACATAAATAAATAAAAATAATCTAAATAATATTATGAGTTTACTTAATTAAAAATAATAATGGTAAATAAAGAATATAAAATAACCCTAACCTAAACCTACAACCCTAAACCCTAAACATTAAACCATAAACCCTAAACCCTAAAACCCTAAACTCTCAACACTAAACCCTAAAACCTAAACCCTAAACCCTAAAACCTAAAACAGTAAACCCTAAACCCTAAACCCTAAACCCTAAAAACCTAAAAACCTAAACCTAAACTAAATAAACCTAAAAGTAAAATAAATAAATAAACCTAAACCTAAATAAAATAAAATAAAATAAAATAAAAACCTAAAGTAAATCCTAAATCTAAACCCAAATGTAAAAATAAAATAAATTTAAAAATAAAAGTTAAACTAAAATAAAATAAATAAAAACCTAAACAAAACTAAAAAATAAACTTAAAAATAAAAAACCTAAATAAAATAAAAACTAAACATAAAATAAAAATAAAATAAAAATAAAATAAAATAAAACAATATAAAAACCAAAATCTAAATAGTAAACTTAAAAAATAAAACCTAAAATAAATAAAAAATAAAACCTAAACCCTAAACTAAAAAAAAAACAAAATCTAAAATATACAAAATAAACCTAAACCTAAACCAAAACTAAACTAAATAAAACCTAAATGATAACCTAAAATAAACTAAACCTAAACCCTAAACTAAATAAAATAGAATAAACTAAAAATAAACTAAAATCTAAACTAAAAAAATAAAACCTAAAAAAACCCTAAAATTAAAACCTAAAATCAAAACCTAAAAAACAAAAAAAAAACCTTAAACCTAAACTTAAATAAAAGTACTTTAACCTAAACCTAAAAATAAATAATAAAACCTAAACCTAAAATGTAAAATAAAATAAACTAAACTAATAAATAAAATAAACCTAAACTAAAAAAAAAAAAATAAACTAAAATAAATAAACCTAAAATTTATAAACTAAACTAAATAAAAATAAAATAAACCTAATTAAAAAAAATAAACTAAATGAAAATAAACTAAACTTACTAAATTTTAAAATTAAAAAAAACCTAAACCCTAAACTATAAAACCCTAAATAAACTAACCCTAAACCTAAACCTAAATCAAACTAAAATAAATAAAAAACCTAAACCCTAAACCTAAACTAAACTAAAACCTAAACTAAAACATAAACCCTAAACTATAACCCTAAATAAATAAACCCTAAAACCTAAACCCTAAACCTATAAATAAACCAAACCTAAACCATAAAACCTAAACCCTAAAGTTTAAACCTAAAATATAACCCTAACCTAACCTAAACCTAAACCTAAGCCTAAATAAACCTTAAAACCTAAACTAAAACCTAAACACTAAAAACCTAACCCTAAAAATAAACTAACCTAAAACCCTAAACCTAAAAAATAAGCTAAATCCTAAACCCTAAACACTAAACACTAAAACCTAAAACTAAACTAACTAAATAAAACCTATTAAAATAAATAAATAAAAGCTAAACTTAACTAAAATAAACAAAATAAAATAAAATAAAAAACCTAAACATGATGGTGGAAAATAAATAGTAAATTGAAGAACCATATCCTATCTAACTTATGGAATTAACCTAAATGGTTCTAATTATCTAGTATTTTTATTTTCTATGCTCATTTTGTATCTCATTGCTTGTCTCTTAGAAAAATGAAATCGAAAGAAGAAATGTTGAATCTGAATTTTTTCTCTATTAAAAGTCAAATACCCAAAACTTGAAACCCTAAACTAAAACCTGAACCCTAACCCTAAAACCTAAAACTTAAACCCTAAACCCTAAATCCTAAACTCTAAAAACCCTAAACCCTAAGCATACAACCCTAAACCCTAAACCTTAAACTCTAAACCCTAAAACTCTAAACCTTAAATCTTAATCCCTAAACCCTAAACTTTATTGTAAAAAAACCTTAAACCCTAAACCTTAAACCCTAAACCCTAAACTAAAACCTAAACCATAAACCTAAAGATAAACCCTAATCCCTAATCCATAAAAACACAAAACCCTAAAGATTAAACCCTAAATCCTAAACCCTAAACCCTAAACCCTAAAACCCTAAACCATTAAATTATAAACCATTAACCCTAAAATCTAAACCTAAATAAAAAATAAAATAAAAACCAAAGCTAAAACCTAAACCATAAAACCTAATAAACCTAAATCTAAACCTAAACCCTAAGAATGGTCGAACCTTGATGGCAACATCACCATCAATGAGGCTAAGTCTAGATCGTGGTGGAGGTGAAGGTAGAGGACGTTATCAGTGGTGGTGGGGATGGAGGTGCTGGGTGGATATGGAGGTGGTCATCGAGCAAAGGGGGTTATGGAGGCAGGAGGAGTAATGGAGGTTACATCCATTTTGGTGGCAGAGGGAGAGGTTGTGGATATGATGGTGGATGTTGCTACTCAAGAGGTCAGGGTGGTTTTGATGGGAACTAGAGAAACCAAGAACGGTCAATTGATGTTTAAATTGTGCCTTTAGTAAAAATGGTTTTAGTTATCTAGGGTTTTTATTTCCATGCTCAATTTTTATTAATGTTGTCGCTTGTGTCTTAGAAAACTTGGTGCATTACTTGGTCGATGAAATGAAAAAGATGAAATATCAAATATGAATTTGTTCTTTGTTAAAAAAATAACCCAAAAACCCTAAACCCTAAACTAAAACTTGAATTCTAAACCTAAAATATAAACCCTAAAGCTACACCCTAAAACCCTAAACCCAAAACCCTAAGCCCTAAAAACCTAACCCTAAACCTTAAACCTAAACCTAAATAAATTAAACTAAATAAACCTAAATAATACCTAAACTAAATAAACCTAAAATACACTTAAATAAAACTAAATAAATAAATTAAATCTAAATTAAATAATCCTAACCTAAGAATTAAATAAAAACTAAATTAAATAAACTAAATAAAATAAACCTAAACCCCTAAAGCCCCTCCCTTGCAGCGCTCCTGCGATTTCATTTTCCCGTTCATCTATGCATCCCCTTCTTGCATTTTTAGTGGATCCTTCATCATTCTTAACTAATTTCTAGAGTATTTTCAATCTCTGGCTGCTCAATTATTGTGTCTCTTCTTATTATGGCTGCGGTGACCTCAAACCTGTGGCTTATTTCTCCCATTTTAGATGATCTGGCAAGGGCATATGATTTTGTGGGGATTCCTAAACCAAATGCCATTCCTGCTATTAAATCCTCTAAGGATGCACTTTGTAGTAAGAGCTCTACCTCTTCTAACTCGATGAATCTTATTTTGACTTCTTTTTGAGGTATGCCTGTGATCATGTGTTCAGATCTTGATGTCAAAAAGCTTGCAAAACCTTTAAAATTAACTTTGACTGGAAAATTTTCTTTGTGCTGGCCAAATTTCGATAAGATCTAATCTTTTTTCCATAACCTTAAACTTTCAAGTACTTTCTTTATTGGCTTGATCGAACCAAGACATATTCTAATTCAACTTATGAATGATTTGGATTATTAAAGGGTTTTCTCACGTCAATCTTATTTTGTCTTTAATTGTCAAATGCATTTGTTGAAGTGATATCCCATTTTTGATATAAAGGAGGAATCACCTACTATTCCTATGTGCTTAGCTCTTCCAAATATGAGAATCCACTATGTTACCCACCAGGTTTTATTTGCTATCGGGGCTCTTTTCATTCGGTCGCTTCAAATTGATTAGGCGACGGCTGTGAGATCCCGTCCCTCTGTTGCTCGTATGTTGGTTGAACTTGACATATCCAAAAAACATCCTAAGGATTTCTAGATTGAATCTAAAAGCTTGCTTATTTACAAAGGTTGAATTTAAAATATTTCCAATTTTCTGTTCCCATTGCAAGATACATGTTCATGATAATTTGGAGTGTTTTGTTCTTCACCTTCATCTTAAAAAGAAAATTTTGAATGATCCTAACTCTAAATTAGCTACTGATAAAGTTAATAAAGCTATTTTTGTGCCTAAAATTAACTTAAATGTTAATATTAGGTCAGATTCTTTGGAATCTTCTGATGTTCCTAAAATTGTTGTTTCTACTTTCATTCTAATTCATGACAAAGGTACTAATAATGTTGAAAAGATGATTTGTCCAACAAACTTTCTTTACATGAGAATATGCCTATTATGGCTAATTCCATATTAAAAGAGGCTGAAAAAATGATGATTCATTCTCTAATGAGTATATTGCTACTTCTTTGCTAGCATTAATTGATCAGAATGATGTTTTAAATGATAACTTGAATGTGGATGAAATTCTTGATTGATTTTGACATTGGTAATTGTGCTTTGAATGGTATAATTTCTTCTCCTTCCCCTAATTCCAAAATTGATCTTCATTCTAATCCCACTTTTCAACAAAATATTGATTTGGAAGAGGGGGAAGTTGCGATTAGAGATGTTCTTTCTAATCATTATTCTATTAATAATATTCTTAATCAAACTTATTCAGATGGTGACACTTTGGATAAAAAATAGAAAATTTTGAACTGTCTTTAAAAAGAAAACTAAGAACTCTAAGATGTAATCTTGCCAGATCTAGTAGATCTAGATCCTCTTCACATAAATAATGTGTTGTTTCAAATTTTGGCTTAAGAGAGGATTTATTATTCTTTCTCTCTCTCTCTCTCTTTATTATTATCATTTAATTTCCTTTTACAATTTTTTTATGTTTAATTCTCTTATTTGGAATGTTGGAGGGATTGGTACCCTAACTATTCGTAATCTTATTAGAAATCTCTATAGAATTAACAATATCTATTTACTTATTGTTATCGAACCTCTTATACATGCTGATAAAATCAATCATGTTGCTAGAATGCTTAATTTTAGTAATTTTTCTCTAACATCAATAATAAAATTTGGTGCTTTTGGAATATCTTCTTAAATATTTAAATTTTAGATGATCTTCAACATGTTATCAATGCTCAAATTTCTTTTGGTGATTCTTGTGTGCTTGGTTCTTTTGTTTATGCTTCTTGCAATAGAGTTGGTCGAATGTTCTTTGGGAGAATTTGAGAAGTTTTGCTCTTTCAATTAACAAACCTTAGTTGGTTGGGGGTGATTTCAACACTAATCTATATTCATCTGAAAGAAGGGGTGGTTGCTATACTAATATTTATTCTATGGAAGAATTTTCAAATATGATTCTTATTTGCAATCTTATTGACATTGGTTTTAAAGGCTATAATTATACTTGGAAAAACTCTAAGCTCTAGCAACATCTTGATAGAATTCTTTTCAACTATCATTGGATTAATCAATGGCCTCTTACCTGTGTTGACCATTTGAGTAGAACTTTATCTGATCATGTTGCTCTTTTGGTTTCTATTAAAGATAACTCTAAAAGATTAAACACCTCACCCTCTTTCAAATTTCAAAATATGTGGATTCAACATTTGGATTTTCTTAAAGTCATGGCCATTAATTGGATTGCCCCTTTACACCCTGATGATTCGATTAGGGGTATGCATTGATTATGGTTTAAGCTTAAAAGGCTCAAACAAAATTAGGTTTGGTGAAAGAAAGGTTGTTTTACAAATCTTTTCACTAATACAAAAAGTATGAAACTTTTGGTTTGTGATCTTGAAAATGCTATTTTGACTGATTCTTCTAAGCTTAAGGATTTGAATGAAGCAAAAGATAATCTTATTAATTATCTGAATATGGAAGAGACCTAAAAAAAATTTCTAGCAAACATATTACTGATGGGGATAGGAATACTTAGTATTTTCATGCTTTATTTAATAAAAAGAGAGCTTTAAATTCTATCCAAAAAATTAAAAGTGATAATGGAGATTGGATCACTAATATTAATGTTATTAAAGATTCTATTATTAACCACTTTAGAAATATGCTTAACAAAAGCCACTCTTATGAAGTTATTTCTAATTCACTTTTAATCCCCTCTATTATTACCAATGATGACAATCATTGGCTTACTAGGTTGCCTACTAAAGATGAGATTGGTAAAGTTCTCAATAGCATGAACATTTATTCCATTGCTGGTCCGAGGGTTATACAAATCAATTTTTTCAAAATTGTTGGTCTACTTTAAGCATGACTTAGTTGATGCTATTATTGATTTCTTAATTGGTAATCCTCTCCCTAAATATTTTTCAAGCACTTCCATTATTCTCATACCTAAAAAAGATAATCCGGGTTCTTTGAGTGATCTCAAACCTATTAGTCTTTGCACTTTCTTTAATAAATTGATTTCTATAATTTTTGCTAATAGATTAAGTCCTGGGCTTCAAAAAAATTATCTCTCTAAACCAAACTGGCTTTGTTAGAGGGAGTTCTATACCTTATAACATTCTTCTTACTCAAGGGCTTATTCATGATTTGGTTGTTCTAACTAGAAGTGGTAACAACCTTTTTAATTTAGATATTTCTAAAGCCCTTGATAATATCTCTTGGGATTTCCTTTTAAATATCTTGCATTTATTTGGTTTCTCTGATAATTTCATTAACCTTATTAAAAACTATATTAATAATGCCTTATTTTTTATTCTTCTTAATGGTGAAGCTTTAAGATTTTTTCCTTCTTCTCATGGTTTGAGATAAGGAGATCCTTTGTCCCCTTCTTTGTTTATTATTATTGTGGAATACCTTTCTATGAGTTTAAATGATTTATTCAAAAACAATCCTAACATGTATTTTAGAACTCTTGGTGGTATCCTTATTTCTCAGCTTAGCTTTGCTGATGATTTCAATATCTTTCCTAATGCTTCCTTTCATCATATCAAAAGACTTAAGAAAATTTTAAATAATTTTGGTAGAGAAAGTGGTTTTTCTATTAGTGAAAGCAAGAGATGCTTTATTAGCACCTCTAAAATTTCTAATAATAAAATCAATCATATCTTGAGAATCACTAACTTTAAACACCAACAACTCCCTATTAAATATCTGGGTGCTCCTATTTTTAAAGGTCAAAAAAGATCCCATCTTTTTGATGAGCTTATCCAAAAAATTTCTAATAAAATTTTGGTGTGAGAATTTCACATACTTTTTGGTGGCAGGCTTACTTTTGCTTAAGAGTACTTTTAATTTGATGCCTTTATATCTTATTCAAACCATTATTTCTACTAATTCTATCTTAAATAGAATTGATCATCTCCTTAATAAATTTTTCTAGGCCTCTAATAATTCAGTTAAAAGGATGCATTGGACTTCTTGGCATAAATGTTGTGGTCCTCTGGGTGAAGGTGGGCTTGGTTGCAAACCTATTTGTGAAGCTATTATTGCCTTCTCACATAAACTCTAGTAGAATTTTAGAAAAAAAAGATAGCCTCTAGGCTAATTTTATGATAGCTAAATGCTGCTAGGGTTAGCACCCTCTAATCTGTACCTATAAAGTGGGTGACTCCATGATTTGGAAAAGGCTTTTCTCCATTAAATGGGAGGCTGAATCCTTGATATTTTAGGGTATAAATTTAGGATCTTCTTTCTTTTAGCAAGGCAACTAGATTGTGGTTCTATTGATTCTTTTATCTACCCATTCTACTGTTGTTACTAAAGTTAACTCTTTTTGGCTTAATAACAGGTGGAATGATAGTAAACTTAGCGACTTTATTCCTATATCTCTTTTTTATAAATTTACTGATATTCCTATCCTTTCCAACAAGCCTGATCAAATTATTTTTAAGCTACCTTATAATGGTGATTTCATTCTTAAAGAGGCTTGGAATTATATTAGAGACGCTCATATTTCATCTAATGTATTTATTAAACTTTGGAATAATATCATCCTGATCTCTTATTATGTTCTTACTTGGAGAATTCTGAAAAACTTCATTCTTGTTGATTCCTTGCTCTGGGATATAGGTTTTCATTTGCCTTCCAAATGTAATTGTAGATTTCATATTGAAAATGTTAATCATGTTTTGTCAATGATGTTATTGCCTCCAAATTATGATTTTGGTATGATGATCTTTTTAATACTAACCATTTCCATGGTTTTCTTTCTTTATATCAATTTCTTGAAGCCTGTTTCCAAAAAAAACTATGAAAGGTCATATCAAAGTTTTAATTGCCATTACCCTTATTAGGTTCATATGGATGGATAGAAATGATGCTAAATATCATGGTATTCCTATGAATCATAAAAGGATTATTGCTAGAACCAAAGAAAAAATTCATGCTTTAGTTAATGCTAATTTAATTAGTAACACTCATTTTAGAGGTTGCAAATTTGTGGCCAAAAAATTGGATCTTTACTTGCCTGAGATCACCTTCTATAAAGAAGATAAGATTATATATTGGATAAAATCTCATAATAATATTATTAAAATTAATATAGATGGCTCTCTGAATACATTTGGTTATGGTGGTTTTTAGGGTTTTAAAGGTAATGTCATTTTTTTTTTGCTTATCCTCCTAAAGCTTGTTCTATTATCTATGTTGAATTAATGGTTGTAAACAAAGCTATTGAAATTTCTTCGCAAAAAGGTTTTATCAATATTTGGATTGAAGTTGATGCTCTCTTACTCATTGACATGCTGACTTCCACTAAGATGGGGAATGCAGATTTATTCTACCTTCTTAATCATACTAGAGCACTCTTCTCACAATTTTGCTTTAAAATTTCTCACATTTGGGGTGAAGGAAATATCTGTGTACATTATCTGGCTAATCTAAGTGCTAAATTAAATGATCTCAGTCTTTATTAACATTATAATTTACCTAGAAAATTGAGAGGCTTAGTTTACTTTGTGTATTTTAGGTTCTCTATCATTTTCTCTATGTGCATTTTCATTTTGTTGCATTTTTTTGGTTGTTTCACTCTCTTGTCTAGTTTGTATTGTAGTACTTGGGAGATCTCTTTGTGGTGGTGGTCGGCTATTCAACCGATTTTGTTAGAGAGGTGTTCTCTTTGGCTGACTATTTTATTTAAGGATCTAAATGTCAACAGTTTCTTCATGTACTGCCTTGATCTTGTGGTGGCCTCCTTCTGGGTTATGCCTCTATGTGCTTTTGGCTGGCTATTTGTTTACCTAGGGAGGTTTTTCTGCTGCTACTTTTGGGCTTGGTGGGTTCTGCTATTTGCTACTACCCTCTACGTGGCTATGTTGGGTGGCTATTATTTGATGGCTGTTGTCAATCCTTTTACTCTTGTGTTTTTTCTGGGCCTTTTGGTGTTTTTTGTGTTTGGATTGGGCCTTGGTCTATTTTCCTTGCCACTCTGGTTGGTTGTATGTGGTTGGGTGGTCCTCCTAGGCTATGGCATTTTGTCTGATTGGGTGATTACCATTTATTTCTTGGTAGTTTTGGGTGGCATCCTGTTAGTTGTCACTATGCCTGTCTTTCTCAGGTTGGGATTGCTCCCTTTGACTGGCTATTTCTTATCGTTGGCTCTTCTACTTTTTTTATTTGATGGATGGTCTTGTTCTTAGTTGGTTTTTGGTTTGGTTTTCCTTTGGTTTTCTTCAGATCTATCTATTAGGGTTGACCTTTTGGTGGCTTTTCTTTATTTTGGTTTTGGCCTTATGGTGGCTGGGTGCTGCTATTTTTCTGAGGCTATCTTTCTATTTCTAATGGAGGTATTGTGATTATATTTTTATTTCTTGCCTCTGCTATATGGGTTGGAGTGGTAGCTGTTATTAGTGTTGGCCTTGACCTCTAATCTGGTTTAGAATTATTGGTTTCTTAGTGCTAGTTGTAGGTTATTATTTTGGTTTTGGCATATTGCTTGTGGTTGTCTGGTGACTCTAGTGGGTTTGGTTCTTATTCATGGTTGCTTTGTTTTGGGTGATATCTTGCACCGCTTCTTTCATTTCTACTATGGTGGTTTTATCGATGCTACTTCATTTCGGGTTTGGTGGAATTTCATCTGCGTGTTTTGTTGGCCATCTTTTCTATTTACTTTATGCAGAATAGAAATTGACTTTCACTCTTTGGATTGCCTTCATAAAGTGGGCTATGATGATTTGATTTTTTTTGTAGCAGCATATGACCCCTTCTTTTGAAGTCTATACTCACATTTGTGGTTGCCCAAAATGCGGTGTGAACTTAGAAATCTTATATTGCTCTTTTATGTGCTAAAGCTTGATTTTCTCAAGCAATTATAATTTCTAAGGTAGGCTTTGGTGTCTCTCTTCCACATGTGGGCTTATTTATTTTGGTCTATTATTTTTTATTTGATTTTGCAGCATTAGATAGATTTTTCTCTCTAAATTATGTAAAGAATTATCCCTCTTGAGGACCTTTACTCATTTTTTTGGCAATAAAATTCCTTTGTGGGTTTCCTTAAAATCCTAAACTCAAATCCTAAGTCAAAACCCCAAACCTTAAACCTAAACCTAAACAAACCCTAAACCCCAACCTAAACCCTAAAAAGCTAAGACTAAACCTAAACTAAATAAAACCTAAAATAAAATAAATAAATAAACCTAAATAAATAAATAAAAATAAAATAATAAAAAACCTTGACTAAAACATAAACCTAAAAAAAATAAACAAAATCAAAAATCAAAACTAAACCATAAACCTACAACCCTAAACCCTAACCTCAAACCGTAACCACTAAAACACTAAACCCTAAACCCTAAACCCTAAACCTTAAAACAAAATCCACAAAACCCAATCCCTACTTAAACCCAAAACCTAGACCCAAATAATAAACCCCAAAAAACCTTAAAACCTAAACCCTAAAAAACCTAAAATCTACAAACCAAAACCCCCTAAACCCTGAGCCCAAAAAAAATGAACATAAACCCTAAACCCACCCTAACCAAACCATAAACTCTGACCCAAAGAAATAAAAAGCCTAAATTCCAAATCTTAGGCCATAACCTAAACCTAAATCCTAAAACCTAGGCCAAAATAAAGACCTAAAAAAATAAATTAATAAACTTATACCAAAATAAAAGAAAAAATAAAATAAAATAAAATAAAACATAAAAAACCTAAACTTGACCTAAACAAAAGATAAACAAAATAAAACTAAACTAATAAATAAATAAAAACCTAAACTAAAATGAAAATTAAAAACTTAAATTAAAGGACTAAACCGAAATAAAATAAAATAAACCTAAATAAAATAAATAAACTAAATAAAGCCTAAACCTACAATAAACCTAAATATATAACCTAAACTAAAAAAAACCTAAACCTAAATAAAATAAAGAAATGTAAACCTAAACTAAGATATTAAACTAAAACAAATAAAACCTAAACTTAAACCTAAAATAAAACTATGCCTGATCCTAAATATAAACCTAAACCTAAACCTAAACTAAAAGAAAATAAAATAAACTAAAATAAACATAAACCTAAAAAAAATAAAACCTAAAATAAACCAAAAAAATAAAAAATAAAACCTAAACCAAAAAAAAATAAAAAAAACTAAAAAAATAAAATAAAGATAAAACTAGACTAAAACATAAACCTAAACCTAAACCTAAACCTAAACTAAAATAAACTAAAATAAAACCTAAACTAAAATAAATAAACCTAAGATAAAAAACCAAAATAAATAAAAATAAAAATAAACCCTAAATCCTAAACCATAAACCCTAAAATCCTAAACGCTAAAAACCTAAAAATCTAAACCTAAACTAAATAAAACTTAAAAATAAAAAAAATAAAAACCTAAACCAAAATAAAATAAAAATAGAATCTAAAACCTACACTTAAACTTGAACTGAAACATAAACCTAAAAATCTAAGCTAAAATAAATTAAAAACTAAACTAAAATAAAATAAATAAAAAACTAAACAAAATGAAAAAAATAAAATACCTTAATAACATAGAAACTAAATTGAAAATAAAATAAAATAAAATGAAAACTAAATAAAAACCTAAACCTAAATAATAAACCTAAAAATAAAATAAAAAATAAATAAAAAATAAAACCTAAAATAAAACAAAAGAAAATCCCTAAACCTAAAATAAAAATAAAAAAAGAATAAATAAAAAAAAATAAAACCTAAACCTAAACAATAATAAACTAAACTAGAATAAATAAAACCATGGCCTAAACCTAAAATAAACTAAACATAAACCTAAAATGAAACTAAAAATATAAAATAAACTAAAATAAACCTAAAAAAAAATACCTAAAAAAATCAAAAATAAAATAAAACACTAAACCTAAACCTAAAAATAAAAAATAAAACCTAAACATAAAAATAAAATAAAAACCAAGCTAAACTAAAAAATAAACCTAAACCTAAAACTAAACCTTAAAATTAAACTAAAATAAAAAACCTAAACTAAAGTAATTAAGCTAAAAGAAATAAACTGAACTAAACAAAAATAAAAATAAACCTAAATAAAAAATAAACTAAACTAAAATAAATAATAAATAAACTAAACTAACTTAAACCTACTAGTTTACTTATTTTAAAAAAATAAAAGTAATAAACCTACCCTAAACCCAACCCTACTAAACTTAAACCCTAGCCCCACACCTAGCCTAAACCAACAACTCTGAGCCAAAAAACCTACAACAACCCTAACCAGACCCTATCCTGCCTAAAAATGCTACCTCAAACCAAAGCATAAACCTAAACCTAAATAAATAAACCTAAAAAAATAAATAAATAAAAAAACTTAAGCATATAAAATATAAAATTAAAAATAATAAAACCTAAACTAAACTAAACCTAAACTAAATAATAAAATAAAATAAAAATAAAACTAAAATAAATAAATAAAAAACTAAACTAAAATGAAAATAAACCTAAAAATAACAAACTAAATAAAATAAAACTAAAGAAATATAAAATAAAATGCCTAAAATAAAATAAAATTAAACTAATATAAATTTAAACTTAAAATAAATAAAAAAAATTAAACTGACCTAAACAAAAAAAACCTAATGCTAAAATAAACAAAATAAAATAAACCCAAACCTAAATCAAAACAAATAAAACCTAAACCTAAATAAAAAATAAACTAAACATAAACCCTAAACTAAATAAAATGAAATAAATTAAAAATAAGCCTAAACCTAAATTAGAAAATAATAGAAAATAAAACTTATAAATAAACCTAAAAAGACCTAAAACCTAAACCCCAAAAAATAAAATAATAACCTAAACCTAAACCTAAAAATAAAAAATATAACCTAAAACTAGAAAAATAAAATAAAATAAAACTATAAAATAAAAATAAATAGAAACCATAACCTAAACCTATAAAATAAACTAAAGTGAAAAAATAAAATTAAATAAACTAAAATAATTTAACAAAACAAAATAAAAATAAAAAATAAACCTAAATAAAATTAAAAAATAAAATAAACATAATAAATAAAAAATAAAGTAAATAAACTAAATAAACCTGAGCCTATCAATTTAATAAATTTAAAATAAAAAACCCACAAACCCAAATCCTATCTGGAACCTACCTAAAACTAAACTATCCTAACCTAATAACCCTAAACCCCCCAAACTAAAAAACCAAACTCCTTAAAAAGGCTCACCTCCCTAAACTCCCTAAACCCTGGGCCCTAAATAACTAAACTCCAGGCCACTGACTACCTCCAACAAACCCAACCTAAACTTAATGAGCCTAACCCTAAACTCTCTTACTCACTAAAACCCAACCAACCCCCTGAGTCTTCTTTTCTATCCCTGATCCCAACCCTAAACCTACCTAAACTAAATAAACCTATAATTAAAGATATAAAATAAATAATATACTAACCTACCTACAAATTAAAACTAAATAAACCTCAAATAAAAATAAATAAATAAACTAAACTATAAAAATAAAATCTTAAACTAAAAACTAAAAATATTATAATAAATAATACAAATAAAATAAAATAAAATAATAAAATCTAAACTAAAATAAAAAAAAATAACTAAAATAAAACTAAAAATAAAAAAATAAAATAAACCTAAAATAAACCTAAATTAAAATAAAATCAAAATAAAATAAACCTAAACCTAAAGTAAACTAAAATAAATCCAAAATAAATAAAATAATAACTAAACCATAAATAAAACCTAATCCTAAAATAAAATAAAATAAAATAAACCTAAACTAAAATAAACTAAATAAAAAAAATACTTAAACTTAATAAACTAAATAAAATAATAAATACTAAAATAAACCAAAATAAAATTAAAACAAAACCTAATAATAAACCTAAAATAAAACTTAAACCTAAACAAAATAAAATAAAATAAAACTCATAAATAAATAAATAAAAACTTAAAATAAACTAAAATAAAACCAAAATAAAATTAATAAACTAAACTAAATAAATAATAAACATAAATTAAAATAGATGGTAAAATAAATTAAAATAAATAAAAAAATAATCTAAATAAGTAAATAAAATAAACTATTTTAATTAAAAAAAAACCACTAAGCTAACTCTAACCCAAACCCTTCCTAAACCCTAAAACCCTAAGCCCAATGGCTTTTCATAAACCCTAAACCACATTTTGCCTAAACCACAAAATCTAAATCTTATAAAACCCTAAACTAAAACCTAAACCTAAAGATAAAACCTAAAATAATATATAAATATATATATATAATATATATATATATAATAACCTAAACATAAATAGAGCAAAAAAAATAAAATGAAATAAACTAAAAACCTAAACCTACAAATAAAATAAAAAAAAGAAAAACCTAAATAAAATAAAAAGTTAAAAATAGAATAAAAAAAACCAAAATAAAATAAAAACTAAATGTAAAATAAATCTAAAATAAACCTAAAATAAAATAAAATAAAAACCTAAACCTAGAAATAAAACTAAAAAATAAATAAAAAATAAAACCTAAACCCTAAACTAAAAAAAACTTAAAAATAAAAAATAAAACAAACCCACACCATAACTAAGATAAATAAAACCTAAACATATACCTATAAACTAACCCTAAACCTAAACTAAAACTAAATAAAATAAAATAAAATAAAAATAAACCTAAACTAATTAATAAAACCTAAAAATAAACCTAAAATAAAAACCTAATACCTAAACCTAAAAAAATAAAATAAAAACCTAAACCTAAATTGAAGAAATAAAAAATAGAATAAAAAATCACTCAACTAAAAAATAAATGTAAACTTAAACCTAAAAAATAAACTATAATAAAAACCCTAAACTAAAATAAATAAACTAAACTAAAGAAAAATAAAAAATAAACCAAAATAAAAATAAAAAATAAACTAAAATAAATAAAACATAAATTAAAAAACTAACTAAATAAACCATATAAACCTAATAAACCTAAACTTTATACCCAAACTAAACCCAAACCACCCAAAAGGATAAACCTAAAACCCCAACTAAACCAGAAACCCTAAATCTAAACTAAACGAACATAAACCTAAAGTAACTAGATAAATTAAAAAATAAACATAAACCCTAAAACCTAATAAACTTAAACCTATCCCCTAAGAATGGGTAGAACCTTGATGACAGGAACATCACCGTCAACCAAGCTCAATTTAGATCATGGAGGCTAACTAGGCTAATAATTATCACTGGTGGGGATCGGAGATTCTAGTGGATAAGGTGGTTGAGCATGGTTATGGAGGTGGGATGAAAGACAAATACCAAGGAGAGATCAGATGGTGGATCTACTTGAAAGGACTCATTGGTTGATGGGAACTACCGATCTCGATTCAAACTAGAATGTCTTTACACTAGAGATGCTTCTAATAATCTAAGATTTTGATTTATTCTTTGGTACTCATTTTGATCAAATAAACTTGTGTAGAAAACTTGGTGTGTTACTTGGTTGATGAAATCAAAATGAGGAAATATTAAATATAAATTTGTTCTCTATTAAAAAACCAAAACCTTATACTAAACTAAAACCTATAAAACCTAAACCTAAACCTTAAATCCTAGATAAACCCTAAATAAAATAAAATAAACTAAAAAAAACCTAAAAAACCATAAAACCTAAAATAAAACTTAAACCTAATCCCTAAACCCTAAAAAAACTAAACTATAAATATAAAAACTAAAACTAAACTAAACCTAAAAAAAACCTAAAACCTAAATAAAATAAAACCTAAAATAAAATAAATAAATAAACCTAAAAATAAAATAAAATAAAATAAAATAAAACATAAACTGAAACCTAAACCTAAACCTAAACAAAAATAGCTAGTCTTCTAAAAGATTCTTCAAAATTTATACCTTCAACTTGTGTGTACCCTTGTAACTAAGCTTTATTTCTAATACACTGAATCATCTAGCTTATTCTAAAGATCCATTTTGTTCCAATGACATTTTGATCTTGGGGTCTTGGGACTAATTCCCAAACATCATTTCTTACAAATTGATTCAACTCCTCTTCAACAGCAATAATCCAAAAATTATCATGTAATGCTTCTTCTAAATTTTTAGGTTCAACCTCAGATAAAAATGTTGAATGATACAACTTTTCCTATGTCTTCTAGTCATTACTCTGAAGGATCTCCTATTAATTCTTTTGGATGATTTTATTATATTTCCATTCTTTAGGCAATGAATCATCCATATTATCTTCTAAAGATATTTTCTTAAAATTATCAATCTCTTCATCAATCACTTCATTTCTAATAGGATCAATTAAATTTTCATCAAAATTAACATGTATTGATTCTTCTACAATCATTCTTCTTTATTGAAAACTCTATAAGCTCTACTAGAAGAGAGTATCCTATGACCATCATCTAATTTCAATGAAACTAAATGATCTTTTCCATTATTCAAAATAAAGCATTTACATCCAAATACATGAAAGTGTTCAATCTTAGGCTTCTTTCCAAAAAACAATTCATAAGGTGTCTTCTTCAAAATTGGTCTAAAATAGATCCTATTCATTACATAACATGCATTATACGCTTAAAATATTTTGGCAATTTATACTCATCAAGCATAGATCTACTTAATTCAATTAATATTCTATTTTTTTCTCTCTACTACTACATTTTGTTGGGGAGTTCTAGATGCGTGAACTAATATGTTCATCACAATAATCCTCAAATAATTTATTTTCAAATTCATCACCATGATCTGAACCCTATTAATCAAAATACATTGTTCTCTTTGAATATATTTAGAAAACTTTCTAAACTACCAAAAAACATCATCCTTGTAAGTTACAAATAAAACCCAAGTATATCTTGAGAAATCATCAACAATCACAAAACCATATTTTTTCCACCTAAGCTCTGGTGCTAATAGACCTAAATAAATCCATGTGCAATAATTCTAGAGGTCTAGAAGTAGAAACAATATTTTTACTTTTAAATGAGCTTCTAGAATGCTTACCACGAATACATGCATCACAAACATAGTTTGAATGAAAATTTAATTTAGGCAATCCAACAACTAAATCAAGTTTGGCAATTTTATTAATGTGCATGTTAATATGACATAGTCTCCTATGCCATAACCATATATCATCATGAGTGCTTTTAAAACAAAGTAAATTCAAATTAAATCTAAATCAATGACATAAATATTTTATATCTTTGTCCTACTAAAACATTTTCATTAATAATGCAACATGATGCATGGAATACTACATTCAAACCTTTATCATATAAATAGAAATTAAATTATGAATCCTTCTACTAGAAAAACTTTATCTAAAGTGATAGAATTCTTACAAATAAAACCAATGCCAATGATCTTTCACTTTGCATTATCTCCATATGAAACAAATCCTCCATCACTTGATTCTAAAGTGAATTTATCTTTATCTCGTCATATGTCTTGAACATCCACTATCCAAGTACCACATGCCTTCTTTGATTTTCTTTGAATTCCTAAAGAAACTCACATGTTAACTTTTGGAACCCAAACATGTTTGGGTCCACATTACATTTGAAGCAAGATATCTAGCATCGTGGTTTGTGTAGTGCTTGTACCTTTAGGTACCCTACATAAGATGATTGCTTAGTGTTTTGTAACGTGCATAACAATCAAATGAAATATGCCCTTTTATCCCATATTTCTTTTGTTGTATAACATAGAAATTTTCATGTAATCATCAGGTAATAAAGCATAATGTAAAGTATTACAAGCCCAGCATTTAATTCATCAAGTTCTCTTTACTGGAACATTCCTCAAAAGTTTTCTACTTTAATTCCATTTACTTCTAAGTGTATGATATTGATGTTTTAACATATCACATGCGTGCATCTTGACCACTTAAAATGTACTAATTCTATTTTTCCAAAGTCAAATGGTACACTATCTAAAAGTGGGATGGATTGTCCTCGGTAGTGAACCCTTTAAAACCTTGTGCCATAGTGAAAGATAACTCTTGGATGTTAAGCATAAAAGAGCCTACTATAATGTGAGTTACTATAACCCAAGAGATGGGGTTGGGTGATATTAAAATTTTAAAACTTAAATCTTAAATTTTAATTAGTAGAAAATTAATTTTGATTTTATAAGGAAGATACAATTCTTAATAAAAAAAATAAAGTATAAAGTAAAGAGAGAGATAGGCACACAATTTTTTGTGTAAAAAAATTGGCTACGTCAATGCCTAACCAACTAGAATCCACTAATTGGAAAATAAGCTTACAAATAATACTCTCTATACAAAGTACAAAAAACAATATGTACTCTCTAGAATGGGAGAGTACAACCAAAATAAATTTTCTGACAAAAGAAAAAACAAAATAATAAATTTTGATAAAATAAATCTCTCACTAATATACCAAAAGTCCAATGATCTCACAACTTATAAATGATCACTTACAACTTAAAATTTTGGCAAGATAATATGCTCACTTAATATTGAAATAAATATCTTAAAGTGATCTTACTAAGATGTTTAAAAATGATTTCAAAATAATTTTACAATATTCTTTTACACAATAAAATAAATTTCAGGAATACTTATTTTTTTTTTTCCAAAACATTCTTTCAATTAATGCTAATGATCACAAAGTACTTAACTAAAATGAGTATATGATATATAAGTATGCTAGTAAGCTTTTAATTAAAAGAGATCTAGCAAATATAAAAATAATTTCAGCACAATAATTTATTTTAAATGCTTAAAATATACTTCTAAAATAGATCTAAGAATAAATGATCTTTCAAAATAAGACTAATGAAGAAATATTTCAAAACCAAAATAAATTTGTAGGAAGTTAAAATTTTCAGCAAGTTGAAATAGATCCTACAAATTATCACAAGAGTTTTTCACAAAACAATGATTGAGAAACTTTGATGTAAAAAATAATGTCCAAAGACTAATCCACCAAAAAGTATAAATTGGAAAGAATAAATAGATGATGAAAATAGCATGAACAACTTAAAAGGATTAAGATCAAGAAAACAAACTCAAGTAATTTGAGAAAGCTTGCTTAGTTGAAGATGTTGAAGCTTCCAAACCAAGGATTTGATCTTGCAATATTTGGAGAACACTTGGAAGGAAAATCTAAGAAATTTTCTCTTAGATTTGCTGGAGGGATTTTGAATTTTGAATGAGGAATGCTTTCATGAAGAGAATGAGGGCTATTTATAAAAGAAGATCATATTTTAAAATATATCATGCAAACCTCATGTTATCATCTAATAATTTAATATTCATAAAATATAATTTATATTAAATAAATATTAAATTTAGCAGCCAAAATTTGGCTATTCACATGGGTAAGTCAAAAGTAATCAAATATGGCTCTTAATATATTCAAAGCATGTAGCATGCATTCATTATAAAAATCAGCTAATATTTAAAAAATCATAATAAATTCAATTTTAATCAAAAGTGGGTCATGTAACCTCTTAAATTAAAGAAAAAAAATCCAAGGAATCCGTTGGAGATGAAATCAGATATGAATTCTTTGATTAGAAAATGACCTAAAAATACAAAATTTTATATATTTTTGTTATTTTTGATATGTGAGATTTAAAATTATGATATAATTTATATATAATCATAAATATGTTAGTTATCTTATAACCAAAAAATTAAATTAAAATACTTAATTATATTAAGTAAATAAAATAATTATTCTTAATAGTTTTTTATCATTTATTACTTTGACAATTTTAATGCTATGTATATAATTTAATGTTAATTAAATAAAGATTTATATAAATTAACCTCATTAAAATAATATGTTAAGTTTGAGCAAATTAATTCATGCCAACTCATATGAATAGTCATATAACCCAAATATTGTATCTTGAAGATTATCCTTTTCTTCTACTCTTGCAATTTCCTCAAATATATTATGAGATGTATTGGATATGTAATTAGTAATTGATATATCTGAAATACATAAAAATATTCATTAGAACATCCAAGCATTTGTTTGTTATCATCAAAATTAATCGAATTGAACATGAGGCTAATTAAGCCAACAAAATAAACTAAACCTAAACTAAATAAAATAAAATAAACTAAAAAATAAACCTAAACCTAAATTGAAAAAAAACCAAAAAAACCTAAAAAATAAAACCTAAAACCTAAACCTTAAAAATAATATAAAACCTAAACCAAAAAAATAAAATAAAATATAAAACTAAAGTATAAAAATAAACCAATGAAATCTAAAAAAAAAAAATAAACTAAAATAAAAACCTAAACTAAAATAAATAAACCTTAAATAAATAAACTAAACTAAATAAAAATAAAAATTAACCTAAATAAAAAAAATAACAAGCTAAAATAAATAAAAATAAATTTAGTAAACTTAAACCTACAAGTTTACTTAATTTAAAAAAATAATAAATAAATAAATAAATAAAATAAAAATGCCTAACCTAAACCCTAAACCCTAAAAACATACAACCCTAAACCTTAAACCCTAAATCCTAAACCTAAAAAAAATAAAAATCAAAAATATAAAAAACTTTCTAAAATCTAAAAAACCAAAAAAAAAAGTAACCATCCCTCCACCCAAACCAAAAGATCTAAACGTTTTTCAACAGCCCCTTCCCCTCTCGAGCTCTAACGATTCTTGATTCCTTTTCCTTTTGGTTCTCTTTCTCATAATTTTTGAGCTAGTTTTCCAAAAATTTCTTCTGGTTTGGCTTTGGCCTTTGGTTGATCCTTATTTGGTTCTTAAGTGGCACCATTTCCCATAGCATCAGTTTTTTTGATTACTTGGAGAAAACTAAATGCTCATGCTACTCCAGCTCAAGCTTCCAATTCTTTGGGTATAGCTAAACCTTTTGCCTCTAAATCCTTCAAAGATTCCTTATCTGGAAAGGATTATTCAACTTCTTTGATATTTCTTTAAACCTGATTCATACGACCTTCAAAAGTGTTCTGGCTATTATGTGCTATGATTTGGAAATTGAAAAACTAGTCGAGCTTTCTGCAATCATTGCAAAACTCATGGACATGATGTCTCAGAATGTTTTGTTACTCATCGACATCTTGGGAAGAAAGTGGTTAAAGATCCTAAGGTTCTTTGGAAAAATTGGAGATTTAAAAGTGATAAAGAAAAATTGCTTTAAATGAAAAGGATAATGGTGCTATGAATGATATTGTTGATGTTTTTAATGTTGTTCCTAATGTTTCTAATGTTGTTCCCAATGTAAGTGGTAGTGATAAGCTTATTAAAAAGCTTCTAAAACTATTTTGGAGATTAATCAGGTTTCGGCTGCTATTATTTTTATTATTCTTGAAAATTTGCAAGTTGATGATTTTTTTATTTATTTTAGTTTCAGATTCTAAGGAGATTTGTGTTGCTAAAAATCTTGAAAATGGTTCTATTATTTTGCCTATGAAAATCTTTAAAAGAAAATCTTATTTTATCCTCTTTGAATTTAGGCAAGAATGATGGTATGGAGCTTATTGATAATGCGACCAAGTGTTTGTTTGCTTAATAAATCTATTTCTACCCCTTCTTTAACATTATTAGATGGTACTTTGCTTAGTGATAATTCGTTTAATGGATAAAAGGATTTGTCTTCTTGTCAAATGAGATCTTCTCCTAAATCTATTGTTAATAATGATGATAAAACTTTTCTAATGATGAATCAATGGAGAATGAGACCAGTTTTGAAACTATTTTTGTGAAAATGAAAAAGATAGTTTAAAAATTATCCTCCTAAAGTTTCTAGATCTACTCGATCTTCTTCATTTTCTTTGCCTAATTAAAATTAATGTTTAACTTTCTTATTTGGAATGTGAGGGGCATTGGTACTCTTACTATTAGGAATAGAATTATGAATCTTTGTAGAATTTATAATGTGGTTTCTTGGTTATTCTTGAACCACTTAATTTTCCTTCAAAAATAATGCATGCAGGAAGGATGATTGGTTTTAGCAACTTTTATTTCAATAGTAATAAAAAGATTTGGTTATTTTGGAATAATTCTCTTACTATTTATGTTATGAATGATTTTCATCAAGTTACTAATGTGGATATTTCATTTAGTGATTATAATGGTTTTGGCTCTTTTGTTTAAGCTGCTTGTAATAAGTTAGAGAGGAGAATTCTTTGGGATCAATTATCTAGTTTTTCTTCTATTATTAATGATTCTTGGATTGTTGGTGGGGATTTCAATATGGTCCTTTCTTTGAATGAAAAGAAAGGGGGTTCTTTATTGAATTTACATTCAATGGAAGATTTTGTAATTATGATTTTGGATTGAAATCTTCATGATGTTGGTTTCATTGGTTTTCAATTTACTTGGAATAATCATAAATTGTTTTACGGTTGGATCATGCCTTATATAGTAATTATTGTTAAACCATGGCCATTAACTTTGGTGGAGCATCTTAGTAGAACTCTCTGATCATGCTCCTCTTTTATTTCTATTAAGGAAGTTGTTCATAACAATAATATCATTAAAAATTTTGTTTTCAAAATATGTGGTTACAAGATAAAAGTTTTCTTGATGTTAATGCTTATAATTGGTTGCTCCTCTTTCTCCTAATGATTTTGCATTTGGTATGATGAGGTTTTGGCTTAAGCTTAAAAGGCTTAAGCATAATATCACTTAGTGGAATAGAAACTATTTTAAAATCTTTTGATAATATCAAGAATATAGAACAAAAGGTGAAAGATTTGGAAGAACTTGTTATTCTCTTCTTCTTTTGTTATAATCTTATTGAAGCTAAAGATAATTTCATTAAGTTTCAGGATATGGAGAAGACTTATTGGATACAAAATGTTGCCTCTAAGCATCTTTTTGAAGGAGAAAGAAACACTAAATATTTTCATGCTTTGGTAATGAAAAGGAGAGTTCTTGGTTGCATTCATAAAATCAAGAACTTTTATAGTTCTTAGCGTACCAAAAAAGAGGATATATTTTCTTCTGCTCTTAATTATTTTAAAGATCTTTTAAATTAAAATTATCAGCTTGAGCATTAATCCAATCCCTCTATCATCCCTTCTATTATGTCTATAAGGAATAAGGAGTGCTTGGTTACTCCTCCATATGATGAGGAAATGTTTAATATTCTTAATGGTATAAATGTTGATTTTATTGTAGGGCTGGATAGTTACACTAATTTATTCTTTCAAAAAGCTTAGTTAATTATTAAAGTTGATCTTGTTAATGCTGTTGAGGAGTTTATTCAAAGGAATTCCATTCCTAAATATTTTACTAGCATTTATATTGTTCTTATTTCTAAGAAAGATACTCTTGACTTTTGGAATGACTTTAGACCTACTAGTCTTTGTACCTTTTTCAATAAATTGATTTCTAAAATTTTGACTAATAGGCTTAGTATTTTTCCTAAGATTATCTCTCTAATCAAAATGGCTTTTTTGAAAGATAGAACTATTTTAGATAACATCTTGCTTGTTCAAGAATTGATTCATCATTTGAATGTTAAAACTAGAGGTGGCAATTTACTTTTAAGCGACATCATAAAAACATGATTGATAACATTTCTTGGGATTTTCTTAATAGAATTTTACCTTTATTTGTTTTTTCTAATCATTTTGTTTCTTTGTTAACAATATAATTAGAAATGTTTTGTTTTCATTAGTTATCAATTATGAAAGCTTTGGTTTCCTTAATTCCTCTCAAGGTATAAGACAAGATGACCCTCTTTCCCTGTCACTTTTTATTATTGCGATTGAATCTTGTTGGCTTAAAATTTTTTTAGAAGAATTCTAGTATGTATTTCAGTAATCTTGGTGGTTTGGCTATCTCTCATTTGAGCTTTGCTGATGATTTTATAATATTTTATAATGGTTCATTACATTATGTTAAAAAGTTTAAGGCTTTTTTAAATAAATTTGAAAAGGAAAGTGGCCTTTTGATTAGTACTCATAAAAGTTATTTTGTCACTTCTACTTCTATTTCTATTCCTAGAATTAATAAAATAAATGATATCACTAGTTTTTCTCATCAAAATCTTCCTATTAAATATTTAGGCTCCCCTTTATATTGTGGTCATAAGAGATCCCATCTCTTTAATGAGGTAATTCATAATATTCAAAATAAAATTTCTACCCTTTAATTTCATTATTTTATCTTTCGGTGGTAGATTAATTATTATTAAAAGTATTCTTTATTCTCTTCCTTTTTATTTGTTGCTTAATATTGTTCCTACTTCTTTATTCTTATCTGGATTAAAAGACTTTTTAATAACTTTTTTTGGGGTTCTAGGAATTCAACCAAAAGTCTTCATTGGACTTCTTGGTCCAATATGTGTGGTACTATTTATGAAGGTGGCCTTGGGTGCAGATCTTTGATGGACTCCAATACTTATAAACTTTGGTGGAATTTTAAAAAAAATGAAAGTCTTTGGGCAAAATTTATGAAATTTAAATATTACAAAGGTAATCATCCTTTGATTTGCAAAACATGGTGATTCTATTGTTTGAAAATGGCTCTGTGATATTAAATGGAAAGTGGAACCTCTCATTTTTTTGGGTATTAATAATGAGTCTTCTTTCTTTGGCAAGACAACTAGATTGGGGGCTTTTCCATTGATTCTTTGGTTAATAACCACTCTACTTCTTCTTTGAAAGTTAGTCATTTTATTTATAATGGGGAATGGAATTTCTCTTTTTTAAATGAGTTGATTCCTTCTTTCATTAGTAATAACCTCAGTAATATTCCTATTGATGGTAGTTTTTTGGATCAAATTATTTTTAAATTTTCTAGTAATGGAGAATTTTCTTTTAAAGTACTTGGCATTATGTTAAAGTTAAAAAAATCCACTTCTCCTATTTTTCTTTAAATTTGGAATAATATTATTTCTACTTCTTACTCTATTTTTGTTTAAGGGATTATATTGTTGTTGACTTTTTACTTTGGGACAAAGGTTTTTATCTACCTTCCAAATGCATGTGATGTTTTAATATTGAGAATTCTGATCATGTTTTTGTTAATGGTGCCATTGCCTCTAAAGTTTGGGGTTCGTATGAGGATTTATATAATCTAAGTTATTTTAATGGAAATTTAATGTTAATGCAACATTTGGATGCTTATTTTCTTAATTCTGTTAAAGGGCATATCAAAATTGTGGTGGCTATTACTTTGATTTGGTTTATTTAGCTTGATAGAAATGATGCTAAACATTCTGATGTGCCTATGAACCATAAGAGGATTATTGCTAGGACTAAAGAAAAGATTTCTTCTTTACATAAGGCTATTCTTCTCAGTACTAATTTTAGAGGGTGTATGTTTGTTGCCTCTAAATTAGGTATCAATTTTCCATATTATGACTCGTCTCTTAAATATAAAATTATTCATTAGATTAAGCCTCCTAATTGTTGCATTAAAATTAATACTGATGGATCTATTGCACATAACAAGTCGGGTTGTGGTGATATTTTCAAAAATAGTCATGGGAATATTATCTTCGCATTTTCCACTCCTCTTTCTACTAAATCAGTTATTTTTGTTAAATTGATGGATATTTTTTATGCTCTTAAGCTTTGTTTGGAGAGAAATCTTCAACCTATTTGGTTGGAATCTGATGCTAAGATGTTTGTTGCTAGGATCAATTCTAACCATAAGGGTAATGTTGTGCTTTTCTATTTAATTAAAAATATTAAAGCTATTATCCCTAAAAAAAATTTTTAAAATTACACATATTTTAAGAGAAGGTAACTCTTGTGTTGATTTTTTAGCTACTTTGGGATGCGATCTCTCAGACTTTACTTTGTTTACTAATGATAATATTCTTAAGCATTTAAGAGGTTTGTCTAATTTAGATAAATTTTGTTTTCCATATGTTAGATTCTTTTAGATTTTCATTATTTTTCTTTAGCTGTTTGATTTTCCTTTGGTTGGTTTGGCCTGGTTATTTTGTTGGCCTTTGTCCTGGAACTTGGTTGACTGGTGCCTTGTCTCCTCCTTTTGTGTATTTCTTTAGCTTGTTTGGATTTTCATTCAGGTGGTTGGCTTTCTTTGGCTTTGTTGGCTTTTGGTGCATATGGCTTTTACGATTTGTTTATATGCTATGTTGCTTCCCTCTAGTTTCTTTGAATTGGTTGGGATGTTTAGGTTTTGGCTCTAACTTTTCCATCCCTTTATGGTTTTCGTGGCTCTGCTATAGTTTGGTTTGGTTGGTCCTTTGTGACTTTTCTTTCCCTTATGATTTTGGTGGCTTTGTTGCTGCTTGGTTTGGATGGTGGCTGTTGTGGTCCTTTTGGCTGGTGGCTGCATTGGTGGGATGCTTATTGTGGTTGTTGTTTTACTCTTGCTTTGGCTAGTTCTGGTATTATTTTTTCTTTTGTTGTTCTTCTCCTGCTTCTTTGTGTTGGGTTTGATGGCGGTATTAGAACTTTGCTAGTTATTGTTTATGGGTTAGCTCTTAATTGAGGTAAGTTTGATGGATGGAATGTTTTCTTTATTTTCTTTTCTTTGGTAGTATTATTTGTGAACCCTTCTTTTGAGTTTGGATGCTCACAAATTTTGTTGTTCCTTTAGTTGATTGTTGATGAGCCTTGTCCATGGATTTTATTTTTATTCTCTCTTTATGTTCTTACATTATTTTCATCTTTTCTCTTAGATTATCTCTGTTTAAGTTTCTTGTAAGTTTTTTTTTTTCAGATCTTGGGTTCTTACAGGTGGTTTGTGATCAACTCAGAGGGTTTTAGTGTTGTTGCTAAGTTTTCTCTCTTTTCCTTTTGCATTTCTTTTTCTCTTGTATTAGGAGATTTATCTCTTTAGGATTTATTGTAGCTCTTTAAGCATTAGTTTTGGAGATTTATCCCCTTTTAAGGACATTCTAATCCTTTTCTTAAGGCAATAAAATTTTTCCTTTATTGGAAAAAAACCCTAAACCCCAAACCCTAAACCCTAAACCCTAAACCCTAAAAACCTAAAAACCTAACCCTCAACTAAATAAAAGCTAAAAATAAAATAAATAAAAAAACCTAAACCTAAATATGATAAGTAAAATAAAATAAAATAAAAACCTAAACTAAATCCAAAACCTAAACCTAAACCTAAACCTAAACCTAAAAATAAAATAAAATAAAAAATAAAAAAAAATAATAAAATAAAATAAATAAAAACCTAAACTAAACTAAGGAAATAAAATTAACCTAAAAATAAAAAAAATCAACAAAATAATACCTAAATAAATAAAAAATAAAATAAACTTAAAATAAAATAAAATAAAACTTAATAAAATCTAAACCTAAAAAATAAACCTAAAAATAGAACCTAAAATAAATAAAAAATAAAACCTAAACTAAATTAAAAAAAAAAAACCAAAATAACTAAACCTAAAATAAAATAAAAATAAACAAAGTAAAATCAACCTAAACCTAAATTAGAATAAACTAAAATATAAATAAAACCTAAACCTAAATAAACTAAACCTAAACATAAACCCAAACCAAATTAAAAAAATAAACTAAAATAAACCTAAACCTAAACTAAAAAAAACCTAAAAAAATAAACCTAAAACTAAACCTAAAATTATAATATAAAACCTAAACCTACACCTAGAAATAAATCTAAACCTAAAAAAATAAAATAAAATAAAACTCAACTAAAATAAAATAAACCTAAACCTAAAATAAACCTAAAAATAAACTAAACAAAACCTAAAATGAAATAAATAAACCAAAATAAATAAAAAATTAAAATAAATTAAAAATAAATCTAAATAAAAATAAAAATATAAAATAAACTAAAATAAATAAAAAATAAACTAAATAAACTAAATAAATTAAAAAAACCATATACCATAAACCATAAATCCTATACCCTAAACCCTAAACCCTAAACTGACAACCCTGAACAAACAAAACCCTAAACCATAAAAAATAAAAAACCATAAATGCTAAACCTTAAACCCTAACGCTAAACCCTAAACCCTAAAAGCATAAACCCTAAAACCCTAAACCCTAACCCTAAACCCTAAACTATAAACCCCAAGCCCTAAACCAAAACCTAAACTAAATAAATAATATAAAAAATAAACATATACCCTAAAACCTAATAAACCAAAACCTAAACCCTAAGAATGGATAGAACCTTGAGGGTAGGAACATCACTTCCAACTAGGCTTAGTCTAGATCTAGTGGTGGTGGAGAAAGCAGAGGTAGTGGTTATCATAGTGTTGGTGGGGGATCTGGAGGTGCTAGTGGATATGGAGGTGGTGGTCGGAACAATGGCGGTTATAGAGGCAAGAAGTGCGACAGAGGTTACAACCATGGTGGGGGCAGAGGGAGAGATCGGGGATATGATGGTGGATCCCGCTGCTCGAGAGGCTAGGGTAGTTGATGGGCACAGGAGAAACTGAAGAACGGCCCATCCGATCTGCTGCTTATGGAACTATGTTTTTACAATATAGATAGTTCTAGTTATCTAGGGTTTTTGATTTTCTCTATGCATGCTCATTCTAGGTGTGTTACTTGGTTGATGAAATCAAATAGAGGAAATGTTGAATTTAAATTTATTCTCTATTAAAAAAAATTCCAAAACCCTAGTAAACACAGCTAAACCTAAAACTGACCATAACCCTAAACCCTAAACCCCAAAAACCTTAAACCCTAAACCATAAACCCTAAACCCTAAAACCTTAAATCCTAAACCTTAAAACCTAGACTTTAAACCCTAAATCCTAAACCCAAAAAAAAACAAACCCCAAACACTAAATCAAACCCCAAACCCTAAACCCCAACCTTAAACTAATAAACCCAAAGCTAAAACCTAAACCTAAACTAAATAAAAAAAAATAAAATTAATAAAACCCTAAACCAAAATAAAATAATAAAATAAAAAATTAAAACATAAACTAAAATCTAAACCAAAACCAAAACCATAAAAGAAAATAAACTAAAAAATAAAAACTAAAAATAAAATAAAATAAATAAAAACCTAAACTAAACTAAAAAAATAAAAAACCTAAATATAATAAAACCTAAATGTAAAATAAGATTAAAATAAGGATAAAATAAAATAAAATAAAAACAAAATAAAAACCTAAATTTAAAAATAAACCAACATAAAATAAAATAAATAAAAATAAAACCTAAACCCTACACTAAAAAAAAAACTAAATAAAAAAAATAATAAATAAACCTAAACCTAAACCCTAAAGTATAATAAAATAAAGTAAAATAAGCTAAACCTAAACAAAAAAATAAAACCTAAAAAATAAACCTAAAACCTAATACCTAAACCTAAAAAAATAAAATAAAACCAACCTACCATAATAAAAAAAATAAAACCTAAACCTAAGAGATAAAATAAAAAAAACTAAACTAAAAAAATAAACATAAACCTAAACTAGAAACTAAAATAAAAAATAACTCAAAAAATAAACATAAAATTAATAAACTAAACTAAATAAAAATAAACTTATAAAAAAAATATAAAATAAACTAAATAAATAAACTTAATGGTTTGCTTAATTTAAAACCTAAGCCTAAAACAAAATCCTTGCTCTACCATAAACCTTAAACCCTAACCAAACCTAAAGCTCCATATACACAACTAAAGTCCAAACTAATCCTAAACTAACTAAACCATAAACCCTTACCACCAACCCTAAATCCTAAACTTTAAACCCTACACTATAAACCCTAAAATCATAAACCCTAAACTAAACCCTCTAAGGTAACCCTAAACCCAAACCCTAAAAAACCCTAAAGCCAAAAATTAAAATAAACCTTAAAACCAGACCCTAACCCTAAACCTAAACACAAACCTAAACCCTACCCTAAACCCTAAACCCTACTAAACTAAACCCTAAAACCTAAAAAATTAAAATCTAAAAAGCTAAACCTAAACTAAATAAAATATAATAAATAAAAAAAATAAAAAACCTAAACCTAAATAAAATAAAAAATAAAAAATAATGAAAACCTAAAAGAAAACCTAAACTAAACCTAAAATAAAATAAAATAAATAAAAAATAAACAAAAAATAAATATAAAACTAAATAAACTAAATAATAATATAAACCTAAGAATAAAAAACCTAAATAAAATAAAAATTAAATGTAAAATAAAAAATAAACCACCAAAAGAACCTAAAGCCAACTATGGTTTTTAAAAATTATCTCATCGAGGATGATTTTTGGTGGTGGTGATGATGAGTGATTAGAAGTTTAGAATGTTCCTCTTGCTTCACTTAAATAATGTATCCACCAATGGCCACCATAACTTCACAGAATCCAATTTTGATGTTTTTCTCAAAATTAATGAATGGTTGTTTTGGTTTGAGAGTCGAGAGTGAAATAAGTGTGAGAAGAGTTTTGCCTCTATTTTCTCTCTCTTGCAATGGCCGAAAATCACCTCATTCATGGTGATTTTTTGGCTCCAACTGGGTGTCCTTTGCTTGTGGTGGTTGGGATTCTCCTTAGGTGGCTTAGTTTGGTTGCCCAAGGCATGGGAGGTGGCTGCTATGAAGGATAAGTGGGTGTCTTAGCAAATGAAAATGGAGGTCCTTCATGCTAAGTGTTCCAATGAGGGAGGTGAGGTGAATTCACCTCCCCATAAGTCATGGCTAACTCAACCACCTCTTATGTCAGGTTGGACAGTGTCCTTGGAGCCTAGGTGGACCAATGGATGAGTGTCAAGTGGCCAAGGAAGAGAAATGACAATTTACATGGGTGTTCTATCTTATGTGATACCCTTAGCCCAAGGGTTGAGTGGTCATTTGATATTGAATTGATTTGGGAAGATTTGAAATGAGTCAACAGTGAGTTAGACCAAATTTAATATCATTTGGAGTTCATTTGGTTAGGTTTGGCTCAATTTGACCTAAGGTTAAAATAGGTCTAAATGGGTTAGGTTGGCCAATTTGTCAAATTGGGTCAAACCAAGGATTAGGTCAAGTTCATACTATTTGGAGAGGATTATATGCTTTGGTTTGATTTAATTGATTTAATTTGAGTTTAGTCTAATTTGACCCTTTATGTCAATTTAGGTCGGTTGGTCAAGGCAATTTGGCTAGGTTTGGCTCAATTGAAGGTCAATTCATGTTTAAATATTGATTTTGGGTTGATTTGCATTAGTTTCAATGGATTTTGTTTAGGTTGCAATTTGGCTAGCTTGGTTCATATAGGCTAAAGGGTTGCTTGGTTTTACCTAATTTATATCTATTGATCATCCTAGGCTGATCAACAATCATGACATGAACTTTGGATTGACTTAATTCACTTTGATTTGGATTGAATTGGATTTTGGTTCATGTAGGTCAAATTGGCCACTTTGGGTCAAGTGAACCAATTAGATTTAGTTAGCTTGACTTAGGGTTGAGTTTGATTTAGTTAAGTTTACATATAGATTTGGGATTGATATATAAATTCAATTGCAATTGGTTCAAATTCAAATGAGTTTTGGTTCATTTGAATATTTCAAGTCAATTAGGCTAGGTTGGGTTTGACTTGGGTTAATTTTGGTTTGACTGGATGATTGTAGGTTTCATTTATATTTTGATAGATGGTTGAAGGAATGATTGATTCAAGAGAAAATCCATTGATTTTGACTTTAATTAGATGGGTTTTGGCCAAGTTCAAGGAAATGGCCTTAAGGGTTTAAATTAGGTTTTGATTTTATTTTGTATTTAGTTTTGGATATTTGAATTTATATTTCATTCATATTTGAGAAGATATTGAAAGGTACAATTGATTTATAAGAAAATCAATTGTGTTCAATTTGGATAGAAATTTGGTCAAGTTCATGAAGGTTGACTAAAGGGCTTGGGAAGGATTTCAAATTTGGATTTGATCTTGGGCTTCAATCATTTGGAATTGAGTTTGGACCTAGATTTGGATTTCAAATTATGTTTGAGGTTTGGTTGTAAATCTAGATTTGAATTGAATTTGAGGTGTACATGGATTGGGTTTAGGCTATAGGGTAGGTGATTTTTCTAAGTCCCTAAGGCATGGCTTAATCCTATGATTAACCCTTCTAAGTCTCTAGGCTTAGGTTATGTGTTCACCAACTCTCTAGAAGTGTCTTATGACTAAGGAAACCTTAGTGTTTAGAAGGTTCCAAGGTTTAAGAAGAGGAGGTTGAGAACTCACTCCAAAAGTGAGGTCAATAAAGGACCCCCAATAGGTGTGGTTTAAGACAAGGCACATTTGACGTGTTAGATCGAGACAATCAACATCCAGAATACAAATACTAACAAAATGATCTATACCTAAACCGAAAGATAGAATCACAATCTTAGTGCAAGAAAATCTTTATGCCAAGGGCATAAGAGCTAGATGGAATTTCACATTGAGTATGTGAACCTTCCACTTGGGAAGCAAGCTGAAGCTGTCCACTTGGGATATGGATTTGAGTTTCATTAGGAATATGATTTATTTGGGTGTATTCACTAGGGATCTATAATTTGTTAGGGATTGGGAATGTGAGCCTTCCAGGATGTAGGTTGCTATCTACTTGGGATAAGAGTTTGATGGTATTTCTTATGGCTCCGGGAGATTAATTTTATTTGCACCTCACTAAGGATAAGTTTGGTTTGTTTCAATATGTTTTAATTTGACTCCATTGGAAGGTTGGTTTGAAAATTAGTTTATTATGGACCTATCTTGTGCAATGGACCCTTAGAAGGGGCTATGTGGCCTTAACTTATCTCAAATCTAAAGGGATAGTCTACCACATTGGTATATACCTGGGTTGCCTATTGGTGTGCAATGGCTGTACTTAAGAAGAAATCATAATAGTCTTACATTTTCCAAAGCTGGGATCAATCGCTGGGGTGATCTTTTGGATCTGCAATAAATCAAACCAAACCTAGGGGCGATAACTGAGTGAATGCTACTAGGGGACTTATGTCAACTCAAAAGTAGTCAAGATTAATTTCATTAATTTGTTTAATTTTTATTTGGTTTGTTTTCAAATATTTTAATTTCATTTGATATATCCCATTAGTCTATGATGGACCACACTGAGAAGGGGCTATGTCATCCTTGGCGTATCTTAGATTTACTGATCCAAAGGGGTAGTCCACAGGATGAAGGGTAGGATTATCCAACCTAAGGGGTACCTTTCGATGAGCAATGGATTTGCTGGACAAAGCATAGCAGATTTACATCTCCAAAGCAAGGAACAACCGCTGGGGTGACCCATTAGATGTGCAATAAATCAAATTCAACCTAGGGCTGCCATCAGTGTTCAACAATCATGCTAGAAAGAATGCATCATTCTTCCAAAGCAGGGATGATGCAGGTAACTTGTTGGTGGCATAATAGATTGAACAAGGGAGACTATTGAGAGAGTGTCATGGAGGACTTATCTCAACTCAAGTGGGGAGATTCCTATAGGGAGTTTTTGACACGCCTAAAGATAGGATGCCTTAGGAAAGGTACGGGGCATTAATTCCTAATCAAGTATATATATATATATATATATATATATATATATATATATATATATATATATTGTTTCTTTGTTTATTATGTGGACCTCTTGGTGCGAGGGACCACACTGAGAAGGGACTATGTCAGCCTAAACCTATCTTAGATTTATTGGACCAGGGGAGAATCTACATATCCACAGAATAGAATGTTCAACCATAGTGGTGGTTACTAGGAAATGGGGATTCTCCAATCTAGTAGTAACCCGTGTAGTGTCTAAATGAGCTCACAAAGGACTTGATCCAAATAAAATTCCCACAGGGGAGGTGACATTAGGGTCTTTATCCTGAACCCTATAAATAAGAAATCTTGTAGGTGTATAGTGGCCAACTCAAGGAGAAAGCGTAGCAAACTTATATCTACAATGAGTGGTGTATCCACGGGTGGGTCTCTATCAGCATAATGTACACCAACAAACCTAAGGTGCCCGTAGGTGTGCGACAATAGTTTAGGAAGAAGGCATGTAGACTTATATCTCCCTAAAGTGAAACTGACTATCATGATAGTTATCATCAGCTCAATAGGTGCTATCTAATCTAGGGCTGCCCTTTGGTGTGCAATGGTTGTACTTAAGAAGAAAGCCTAGCAAACTTATATTTTTTAAGCGAGGAACAACTGTTGGGGAGACCCATTATTGGCACAACAACTTGAACCCAACCTAAGGGCGACTACTAAGTATGGAGTCACAAAGAAAGACTGGACCCAGACTTGAGGTAGTTAAGAAGAAAAGTGTCGTTGGGTCCTTACCCTAATCCACTACTTGACCAAGTTAGTTCACGATGGCTACTCAAGGTAGAAAGCATATAGTATACTTCTATCCTCTTGAATGAAGCCAACATGAAGGTAGCTTACCAACCATGCCATAAGGCCTACCATGCTAACAAGGTGCTCGTAGGTGTACAATAGCCAAGTCAGGAAGGAAAGCATAGTAGACTTACATCCTTCTAAACAAGGGACCACTAAGGTGATGCATTAGCGGGGTAGCACGTCAGGCCGACCTTGAGCAGCTAATAAGTGAGTGTCACAGGGGGCGTTATCCTAGATGAAAGTAGCCCATGATAAAAGATGTGTATGTGTGTTTATCAGATATACCCAACCAAGTTAGTTCATGATGGCTAGTTTAAGAATAAGGCATAACAGAGTTAAATCTTTTTAAATGGAGCCAGTATGAGGGAAGCTTACCAACTGCACAGTAAGGTCTACCATGTTATCAAGGCGCTTGTTAGTGTGCAATAGTTAGGCCAGGAAGGAAAGCGTAGCAAACTTACATCTTCCTGAATAAGGGACCACTTGGGTGATTCACTAGTAGGGTAACACATCAGTCTGACCTAGAGAAGCTAATAAGTGAGGGTCATGGGGTTTGTTATCCCACGTCAATGTACCCTGAGATAAAAGATGTGTATTTGTTTATGTGATTGTGTGTAGTTTGTGTTTGTGTTGTGTTGATGAGGGATAAGATGCCACTTGGGTTCCTTACACCTAACCTAAACACATCAAAGAGTGGATGAAATGGTGCTAGAGGTGCAATGTGACTCCACCAAAAAAGGATGTTGCTTGGGTTGTCTTATACCTAACTTGTTTGTACTATTCAAAATAGGATGCATCTTGGGTTCTCTTAAACTTATCCTAATAGAACAGGAGAATCATGTGTTGTTTGTGTTGGTGTTGATGAAGGATAGGATGCCACTTGGGTTATCTTACACCTATTCTAAACACATCATAGTAGATTCATAGATAAGCAAATAATGCTTCCAATGAAGAAGGGGTTTGATGAATGGAGAGATAGGATTTTTATTGATGATAATTACTTTCAAACATTATTTTGAGGATAGTATTTTTTTTTTAATATAGCTCATTGATTGGAAACATCGTGCACTCCCCTATCATAGTGGTGTAAACTACTTTTCATCCTTCGAAGCACCAAGGTATGCCTTTCAATGATCAAAAGTAGAGTCATGATTTAAAAAATTTTGTGATAGACTAACTTTGAAAGAGTTTAAACCATCTATATTCAACGTTAATTAAAATCTTTCTCTTGTTAAATAGAATCTTGGAGGCTGCATCTCTAATGTCTCTTTAATCTCTTTTAGATCAATCCATATTATCCCATGATGCTTTACTACAAGCCTTAGAAACTCCCCTAAAGTCATTCTAATTGTATACTTTAGATTCAACTTCAAGTAGTGTCATAACCAAATAAAGAGACATAAAGATGGTCTTCCTTTTTCTTTAGAGAAAGGCATGACCTTATAGTGGTAAATTCCAATGGAAATTATAAGTGCAAACAACCTCACATCCTCTAGCATCATTCAAACCATCCTTGAATGATGAGACTGCATGTAAAGAGGCTATGTCAGCTATCAAATTTGAAATAGGTAATGTGGATTCATCTTCAAGACATGAAATCTTAGAATGGACATGTGTGGATTTGAATGCCCTTCCTTTTTTGGGCATAATGTTGGGTAATCATGATAGCATCTTTCTTCTTCTTCAATAAGGTTGACTTCAAACTTTGATCTTCTTCTTGGTGCAAATGTTCTCATCAAAAGTTTGAAAAGTAGGAATAGCAATAGGTTCAATTTTGAGTTTGTAGACTGCTACCTTTAAAGATGTATTGGACCCTTCATTACGGTCTTAGGTAAAGCTGTCTTTAAACTATAAAAGTAACCTAACTATCTCATTGGAATTTTCTTTCTAACTTATCATATATGGATGTTGGGAGTGTGGGTGGACTACCTTTATGTTATATGGTTAATCTCTTAAAACTTATTGGTTGATGATCTAATTTTATTCTCAAAGTGTATCCTCTACTTGAAAGTCTTCTAAATTCTTTAACCAAAGTACATAATAGGAAAAATATGATTTTATTACTTCATTTGAAGGTTTATCTACAACTGTTGAATCCTTTTTCCGGCTTAAAGAAAGAGATGAAGTGGAAATTTGATATGTCAACATATATATATATATATATATTGTTAGGTTAGAGGTTAGTCACAACTCTTAACTTACAATTCTATAATAATATCATGAGATAGTAGAATTGGATTCAATGTGTATACCCCACAGTTTCTAGTCATATCTTTCGTGAATTATCCTTTTAGAACTTTTTGTTTTATTGTTATCTACTCCAAAGACTTGTCAAAAATAGAGTCAAAATTTATTTCATATATATTTTTTTTCTCTCCTTTTCTTTGAATTTACACCTCATCCACATGATTTATCCTTTAGATTCTGAATTAATGTGTATTATTGGTGCTTTACTTTTTCTCTTTTTTGCCTTTTCTTCTTTTCTTTCTCTTCTTCTCTATTTTTTCATTCATTTTTTTCATTTTTCCTTTTTTATTTCTTTTCTCTTTTTGTTTCATTTTTTTCTTTCTCTCCTTTTTTTTTTTTTTTTTGAGTCTTTGTTTAAATTGTGTTCTCTGGATGGGATAGCTTGTCTTTCTTTTCCATAGGATATTCTATGTTGAGTAAGACTTGAGGAGGTTGCCACTAACTGAGCAAGGAAGAATTAGGTTAAGTTCCAATTAAACACTCCTCTATCTCCTTATAGAAGGTGAAGGTGCACTCATTATTTTAGCTTAGTGGGCAACCTTCCAAGATTTTTTAGGACCTTAAGATTAATCTTCAGAATAGTTTGATGCCATTATTTTGGATTGTGAGGTGTATCTTATGAAGGATTTAGAATTTGATTATTTGCAATGACTGGTTTGCTACTTCCTATGGTGTTGATCAAAGTGGTAGGACCCTGCCATTACAACAATTGACTTCTATGATATCTTCTGAAAGAGAGGCATAATTGATGTCTACCAACTCTTTTATGGTGCCCAAAATTTCTTCTATTAGATTTGATGATTCTAAATCTTTGTTGATAGTAACACCACGAAAGTTTAGAATGGGGGTACCTCTACACGAGTTGGAATCCTTAAAGGCATCAAGTCCATCGGTACTGCTATTTTATGGATTACGATCATTATTGTGATTGTCATTTTGAGAGTTATCTTTTTTTAGGAATTATTATTCAAATCATTTAAGTCATCCTCATCTAGAATGAATAATACATACTCAAAAATCCTTATTGATCTTATTCTTGGCTCTTGATAGAACTTTTATGGCCTTTCTCCTTTGGTTAGAGAAACTCAGAATCGATAGGTCAAAGCAAGAAGTGGCTTCTTGCACGCCACCTCCTTTATGATGGTCATGAGGGCTGGAATCTCGCATTCGAAAGAGAACCATATCAGACCTTCGCTTGAATGTTGTTGACTTGAATTATTTACTTGATTTGATTGTTGAATTGGAACCCTCATTTAACAAATTTAGGTATGTTAAATGGGGTGTGAGATTTTGACATTTTTTTTTGGAGGAGAGACTTTGAATTTGATTCAAATTTAGAACCCACATTCAACAAATTTGGGTATGTTGAATGGGGTTCAAATGTTTTGGAGAGGCTCTTAATTGATGCTTCCATTGGCTCACATTTGAATTTCATTTTAAGTTTGGGACCCTCATTTAATAAATTTGGGTATGTTAAATGGAGGGTCAATTGGCTCTGTTTTGGATTGATTTTGTAATCGTCACTTAGCAAATTCATGTATGCTAAATGAGATTCAAGTGCATGTCTAAAAACAATTTTTGATAGCATTTTTGTTGTTTTTGATGATGTGTGTCATGTGTTTGATTTGTTGAATTCAATTTGAAAATGGGATCCTTACTTAGCAAATTTAGGTATGCTAAGTGAAGCCAAATTTGTTTGATGTATTTTGATTTGATTTTGAAAAATAAGACCCTTACTTAACAAATTTGGTATGTTAAGTATGGATCAAGTGTGTTTGATGAGTTTGTTTTGTGTTATTTTGAAAGAGGAGAACTTCTATTTAACAAATGTGGTATGCTAAATAAAGTTCAATTTGTTTTCAATTTTGAAAAGGTGGGACTCTCATTTGACAAATTTGGGTATGTCAAATGGAGTTAAAGTGTGTTTGATTTGTGATTTTAAAAGGGAACTCTACTTAGCAAATGTGGGTATGTTAAGTAAAGTCCAATTTGGTTTTGATTTTGAAAAGGGGAATTCTCATTTGCAAATTTGGGTATGTCAAATGGAATTCAAATGTGTTTTAATTTTTAATGATTTTGAAAAGGGTACTTCCATTTAATAAATTTAGGCATGTTAAATGGAAATCAATTATATTTTTCATTTTGATTTTCAAAGATGTGAAATTTGTGTGTGATGTTGCTTTTGAAAAGAGAAATTTCAACTTAGCACATGTAGGATGTTCTAAATGAAATTTCAATTTTATGTCATGATCATATTTGAAAATAAAATCTTCATTCATCAAGCTTAGGTGTGTTGAATGGAGATTACTATTTTAAAATATGTGCTTTTGGAAAAAGGATTTTAAAATTATTTGATTTTAAATTTTGAAAAGAACTTCCATGCAATAATCATGGATATTGTTGCATGTGGTTTGGTTATCTTTAAATGTAGATCTTTTGTCATGTGAATTTTAATTTGAGAACTGCTTTTGAAAGTATATATCTTTTTGCAAAGAGTTTATTTTCTTAAGTATGAGATGAACCTTGCCTCACCAAGAGAATGGAAAAGATGTTCTAAATATTTAGTCATTCAATTTTTTTTAACAATTGGGGGACATAATAAGGGTTTTAAGACCTACATGGAGTGAGGTCTAAAACCTAAAGGATGTTAGCTAGCTCAACCTAAGGATGAAATAGGTTAAGTGCCAATGGAAAGAAAGATAGTCTTGGACCCATATAAAATACAAGTCCACTATCGATGTTTGTAGACAATAATTGCTACTAGAGATGGAGAGTGGAACCCTCCCTAGTGGAGTCACCAAAAAAATCTGTGGTGTTTATTTTTGAGATGTGGGATACCATAGATCTTAGGGGTACTTAAAATGATGATCGGTATGACACTAAGAAAAGATGCACTATCTCAAAAGATAGAAATTATAACTTTATAATGGACCTAATCACTTAATAAGACTCTAAGGCATGATGGGTCTTCCTTGGGCTAAAAGCCTCATATTCTTAGGATGTCCAGATTATATAACATTAAATTCAAACTATATGTAAATTTACATGGATGAACATAAGAGAAAGAGCTCCAAATCACATGATCAATTAATTCAGTCACTTGAATAATTGCAAATGTATGTATTTTTAATAAAATGAAGGATTACTATTATTTAATTAAATACACACACGTATGCATAAAAGACCTAACCAAGTACATGCCTTTGGTAAACCATGGAATTTAGGTAATCAAATGACCTTTTTAGGGCTAGCTAAAGCCTTATATTCCCAGAATGTCTAGACTATAAACCACTTTTCTTAAATACATACACATGTATTCATAATTTGGAGAATGAAAGTCATGCAAATTAAATGATGAAATTGAGGTAATCAAATTAATCCTTGCTAACTAAAACCTTGTATTCCCTGGATGTCCAAACTATATACCCATTAACATCTCACTTACATAAATCAATACATGAATATAAGGAAAGGAGCATCACTTCATACATTTAAGCTATAATCACATACATCTCTTATGTATTTATAACTAACATTCATAGCATATGTAACCATACATTTATAAGCTTAGAAAATACATTTTTGATTTAATAGTGATAATAGCCACACATATTATAAATTAAATCAACACATGCAAGCTTGACATAAGGAAAACCATTTGATTTAATTAATTTTGAAAAGATGAATGTATGATTTCAAATGACATACAACATTTAACATGATTGGAAAGGAATGAATAAGCATAAACATGTGATTTCATTCTTAAATTAATTCTATGTACAATCAAATAAAATAAAAACATTTAAAGAAAACCAAGGCTTTTTAATTATCAATTTCAATTTCATATTTCATTTGGTTTGAATAAATTAGGGAAAGTTTTCTAATCCTAACATATGTTTGTGATTTAATTTGTTTAATGAAAAGTAATTAAGTTGATTTTATGGGTTAATTAGGTTGTACTATGCATTAAATCAATTAATTAACCCTTACCTATGTTGCCATTTAATTAACCAAGTAATTATGAGCCTACAGGATATGTACATACATTGGAAATTAAATCAGCAATGAACCTAAGAAATGAAAGAGGCCTAATGCAATTAGCTCATAATTAGTGATTAATTAAGTTAAGAAACTTAATTAAGTACTTTCATGGTTTTCCCACAAGTGGGTTATCCATAATTTCCTTAAATGTCTTTAGGTCATTGAACACTTAAATATCTACCCATGAATTGATTAATTAAGATTCCATGTGATTATAGTTTCAAGTTGATTATTTAAAAAATTTAATTAATGAATTAAACCATCAATTAATCCCAAGTTAATTAATTTCCATTCAAGTGCAGTGGGAAAGATTAGAAAGTGGTGCAATCTCATTCCCCATGCCCATTCACTATTTCACAATGATTAATAATAATTAATGATTTCCTTACTATTTAGATTATTAATTAATTGTCTAATTAATTAAGAAAGTAATTAAGGTTAAGATAGCTAATTTCTTTAATTAACCAAATAATAAATCCCAAGAAAATTATGGGAGACAGAGGTCATACCATTAATCAACCTCACAAAGTTTAGGATTAATTACTTAGATAATTAAAGAGTAATTAAGCTAATTAATTTTTTAATTAAACTTAAATTGAGTTTTAATTACTATTAAAATTAAATTAATTGAATCTCCTCTAAAATACCTTCAAACAAATATATAATTATTTTTTGATTTTTTTTAATTTTCTAGACTTTTAGCTGATTTAAATGATTTTCCATGATTTTTATAAATTTCATTAATTTATTTTAACTATTTGAACTTCATAATGTAATATCTCCTAATCCAAAAATCCTTTTAAATTGAAAGTTGTATGGTAGGTAGATTTTAAGCTCACTTTTAATCTCTAAAATTTCAAATCAATCATTTGTCTTTTGATAATTAATTAATTTGATTTTTTCTAAAACTTAAATTAAGCTCAAAATATTTAATAAAATTTGGCTTTTGGCCATGGATTCTCTCGAAGACAAATCCAATGAGCCCTTATTTGTAATTTTTAATTAAGTATTTTATTTTTTATGATTTTTTGAAGTTTCAAGTGTTTTTAATGAATTTTTGAAAAGCAGAAAATCCATAATATCTTACTTAACCTAACACCGCATTGGCTGACCATGGCACCACATGGCATCGCGTGAGTGGCTGGTGCGGTGCCACATCAAGAGATGAGCAAGAATGCAGACAAGGATGCGTAAATTAGATTTGATCATCGATTGTGGATCGACGATCAGATCGATCGCGATCCGTGATCTAAACTATGATCCATGTACGATCCATATGATCTAAGCTATTTATTTCCCTAAATGGAAGATTAGATGGCTAGCAGGCAATCCGGTGGAAAGGCGGATAGAACAATGTTCTAGGCAAGATTTTTATGATTCTTGTGAAAAAATTGAATCAAAAACTTTATTTTAGGCTTGATTTTTTTGTAGATCTTCACTGGAAATCATTCAAAATGTGTGGGGATGATGTAAAATAAAAAATAATGCAGGGTAATCTAAAGAAAATTTCTAAAATCAAGCAAAAATTATCACAAACAAAAGAACCTAAAAACAGTTAAGGTTCTTAAAAATTACCTCATCGAGAATGACTTTTATGGCATGATGATCCTCTAAGTACAGAAGAAGCTTTGGAATGGGTTGCTCTTGCTTCACTTTGAAATAATGTATCCACCAATGGCCGCTTCCTCACGAATCCACTTAATTTTGATGGCTTTTCCAAAACCAAGTGGAATGGTTGATGGTTGGTTTGGATTAAAAAAAAAATGAGTGTGTGAGGAAGAGTTTTTGCCTCTATATTTTTTATCTCCTTGCAATGGCCAAAAATCACCACATTCATGGTGATTTTTTGCTCCAAGTGGGTGTCCTTGGCTTGGGGTGGTTAGGATTCTCCTTAGGTGGCTTAATTTGGTTGGCCAAGGCATGGGAGGTGGCTGCTATGAAGGACAAGTGAGTGTCCTAGCAAAGAGAAGTGGAGGTCCTTCATACCAAGTGTTCCAATGGGGATGGGGGGGTGATTTCATCTCCCCAAGTCATACCCAACAATCACTTGGGTTTGGTTGGATGTCCTTGGAGCCTAAGTGGAACAATTGATGAGTGTCAAGTGGCCAAGGAAAATAAATGACCATTTAAGTATTTTATTTATGATACCCTTAGCCAGGGTAGAGTGGTCTTCATTTGAATTTTGATTATTTGAAATGAGTCAAAAGTGAGTTGGACAAAATTTTAGGCATTTGGAGTTCATTTGGTTGGTTTGGCAATTTGACCCATTTGGGTCAAATTGGGTCAAAATGGGTTAGGTTAACCAATTGGTCAAATTAGGTCAAACCAATGGTTATGTCAAGTTCATATGACTATTTTAAAAATATTGTATGGTTTGGTTTGATTCAATTTAGATTTAATTTGGGTTTAGTCTAATTTGACACATTTATGTCAATTTGGGTCAACTACTGTCAAGAGGGCCAATTCTGTTAGGTTTGGCTCAATTTAAGGTCAAGTCAAGTTTAAATGTTGATTTTGGGTTAATTTGAATCATTGGTTTGAATGGATTTGGCTTAGGTTGCAATTTGGCTAGTTTGGGTTCATATAGGCTAAAATGTTGACTTGGTCAACTGGCTAAGTTGACTTGGTTTGACACATTTTATATCAATTGATCATCCTAGGGTGATCAACAATCATGACATGAAGTTTGGATTGGCTTAATTCACTCTGATTTTGATTGAATTAGATTTTGGTTCATGTAGGTCAAATTGGCCACTTTGGGTCAAGTGAACCAATTGGATTTAGTTGGCTTGATTTAGTTGAGTTTATATTCAGATTTGAGATTGATATATAAATTCAATTGCAATTGGTTTGGATTCAAATGAGTTTTGGTTCATTTGAATATTTCAAGTCAAATGGGCTAGGTTGGGTTTGACTTGGGTTAATTTTGGTTTGACTGGATGATTGTAGGTTTCATTTATATTTGGATAGATGATTGAAGGAATGATTGATTCAAGAGAAAATCCATTGATTTTGGCTTGATTTAGATAGGTTTTGGCCAAGTTCAAGGATATGGCTTAAAGGGTTTAAATTGGGTTTTGATTTGATTTTGGATTTGGTTTTGGCTATTTGAATTGGATGGAATATTGGCTATGTTCATCAAGGTTGATTAAAGGGCTTATAAAGGATTTCAAGTTTTGATTTGATCTTGGGTTTCAATCATTTGAAATTGAGTTTGGACTTGAATTTGGATTTAAAATTATGTTTGAGGTTTGGTTGGAAATTTGGATTTGAATTGAATTTAAGAAGGTACATGGATTGGGTTTATGCTATAGGGTATGTGATTTTCCATGTCCCTAAGACATGGCCTAATCTATGATTAACCCTTCTAAGTCTCTAGGATTAGGTCAAGTGTTCACATAATCTCTAGAAGTGTCTTATGACTAAAGAAACCTTAGTGTCTAGGTCTACAAGAGGAGGTTGAGAACTTACTCCAAAAGGTCAGAGTGTTTTACTTGGTTGATGAAATCAAAAGAAGAAATGTTGAATTTGAATTTGTTCTGGTTAAAAAAAACCAACTAAACCCTAAACTAAAACATGAGCCATAAACCTAAAAAACTAAACCCTAAACCTAAACCCTAAAACCATAAACTCTAAACCCAAACCCTAATCCTTAAAACCCTAAAACCCTAAAACCTAAACCCTAAAACCTAAACCCTAACCTAAAATAAAACCTAAACCTAAAACTTAAACCCTATACCTAGACCCTAAACCTAAACCCTAAACCTTTAACCTTGAACCCTAAACACTAAACTTAAAATAAACTAAAAAAATGAAAATATGAACTAAACTAAAAAAATAAAAACCCTAACCTAAACCCACCTCCCTCGACCTCATCTTGATTCCTTTTCCCTCTCATTTTTTTGGCTTTATGGTCATTGCTTGATGGTTGTTTGGTGTGATTCTCACTGGATTCCTTCTATAATCAGTGGCTGCTGGCCACTTTCATGTTTTACTTGGAGTGATGTCATGGCTTGGCATCTTCCCGATGATTACGTGGGGATGGATCCAATGGATCCTACTAGGGCATCAACTACCTTGGCTTTGACTGCTTCAAAATCATTCGAAGACATCCTCACTGGTAAGGATAGCCATTCAGTGAGTCCCTGGAACTTGTTTTGACTTCTTTTGGAGGCATGCCTATGATTATGTGCTCTTATCTGATTATGGAAAATCTTGTTAAGTTGTTGGAATTTACTTTGGTTGGAAAGTTTACTCTTCGTAGGCTAGAAAAAATTCACTCTTTCTTTCATAGTTTGAAACTTTTGGGTGCTTTTATGATTGGTTTAATTGATATGTACCATATTTTGATCTAGTTAATGAATGATTTGGATTACTCACATGTTTTTACTCATTGTTCTTATTTTATTTTTAATTTCCAAATGAGGTTGCTGAAATGGATTCCACTCTTTGATATTAGAAGAATCCCAATCATTGGTTGGATTTCTCTTCCCAATATGTGAATTCATTTCATTAATCATCAATTCCTTTTTTTGTGTGCTTTATTTGGTTGCCAAATTGATCAAATATATGAAATCTCAACCTTTTTTTGGCTAGAATCTTTGTTGAATTAGACATTACTAAGAACACCCCAAAGAAATCGGTTGGGATCTAAATTATGGTTATATATATTGAAAGTTGATTTTCAAAATTTCAGTCTTTTATTCTCATTGTAAATTCCAATGATAATTCTAATGTTTCATTGCATCCTCACCTAAAAGAAAATTCTTAAGGAAACTATTGTTCTAACCCCGTTAAATATCAAAAGTCAATTAAAAAAAGGATTCATTGAATGTTCCTAATAAAGCTAATTTACCATTTATTTCTTCTATGAAATTGAAGGTTTTGAATGTGGAAAATAATAATTTCTCTAAACTTTTGGATGACGATTCATTTTCCTTTGAGTCGATCCCCGCATCCTTACCAATTTTGTTTGATGAAAATAAAGCTTTAATTGAAAATATTAATGAGGATATCAATGTTATGCATCATTCAAATTCATTGGACAATATGGCTTTGGTTTCTCATGATATTCAGTTTGAAAAGCCTGACTTTACTTTAGTTCAGGATGATTTAAATTCTCAAAAAGATTTAGTTTTGTCTAATAATTTGGGTATTGAAGAAGAAGGGATTGATGTTTACATTTGCCATTTTAATAAATCTATTTTGGCTCCTTCGCTTGTTACACCCGATGCTTATTTGTCTTTAATAAATTTTAATGGCTTGAAAGAAGGAGAACTCACTTCTATTTAGGAGACTTCCACTAAATCTATGACAAATGTTGCTAAATTCTTCTCGGATCATAATTTTATGGGAAAAGGAAATGGTTTCCAAAATTTATCATGCTAAAAAAATGTTAAAAAACTTCCTCCCAAATTACAAAAACACTAGATCTATTATGGCCTCTCTCTCCTCTCTTAATTTCTTAACCCCTTTTTTTGCTTATGTTTAATTTTTTATTTGAAATGTCAGAGGGATTGGTCCCACTCTATTCATAACTATATTAGAAACCTTTATTGTATTCATAATATTATTTTACCTATTATTTTGGAGCCTCTTATTCATGCAAACAAAATTAACCATTTTTCTATAATGATCGGTTTCAATAAATTTTCTCTAATGTTAGTAATAAAATTTGGTGTTTTGGAATAATTTTGTGGAGGCTTCTATTCTTGATGATTTTAAACAAGTTGTCAATGCTCAAATATCTTATGGTGACTATTGTGTTTTGGGCTCTTTTGTCTATGCATCTTGTAATAGATTTGGTAGAAATCTTCTTCGGGAAAATTTGAGGAATTTTGCTTCCTTTGTCAATAAACCTTGGTTTGTTGGTGGGCATTTCAACACTATTTTATTCTCTTAAATGAAGCGTGGTTGCTCTCTAATATTCATTCCATGGAAGAATTTTCCAATATGATCCTTGATTGCAATTTGATTGATATTGGCTTTAAGGGTTTTAAATTTTACTTGGCAAAACTCTAGACTTTGGCAAAGGTTGATTCTTTTAATACTCATTGGATTACTCAATGGCCTATTACTTCTCTCGATCATTTAACCATAACCTTATCAGATCATGCTCATATTTTGGTTTCTATTAAAGATAACTCTAATAGATTAAAAAAATTATCTCATTTTAGATTTCAAAACATGTGGGTTCAGCATATTGATTTCTTTAATGTCGTGGCTAACAATTGGAAAGCTCCCTTACATCCTGACAATTTGATTATGGGGATGAATAGAATTTGGTTTAAGCTTTAAAAACTTAAACAAAATATGGGTTTATGGAAAAACCTTTTACTAATATCAAAGAAATAGAAAAATTGGTTTGTGATCTTGAAGTCTTTATTATGTCTGATCCTACTAAGATTAAGGACTTGACTGAGGTGAAAGATAAACTTGTTAATTTTTAAAATATGGAAGAGGCTTATTAGCGAAAAAAAGCTACTAGTAAACATATAGTAGATGGTGACAGAAATACTAGATATTTCCATGCTTTAGTTAATAAAAAGAGAGCTTTAAATAATATTCAAAAAATTAAAGATGATAATGGAGAATGGATTACGGAGAATAATGATATTAAGGATTCGAACATTAATTACTTTAGAAATATGCTTAATAAAGTTGCTCTTATGAAGCTATTTCTAAATCACACTTGATTCCTTATATTATAAATAATAATGATAATGATTTGCTTACTATTGTACCTAATGAAGAGGAAATTTTAAAGTTCTTAATAGCATGAACATAGATTGTTGTTGGTCGAGGGTTTCACTACCCAATTTTTTCAAAATGCTAGTTTATTATTAAAGATAATTTGGTTGAGTTTGGTTGATTTTTTTAATGGTAATTTCCTAAAATTCTAACCAACTAAAGATAATCCTTTACTTCATAGGATTATCTCTCTAAACCAAACTAGTTTTTAGAGGTAGATCTATTTCTAAAAATATTTTACTTTCTAAGAATTAATTCATGATTTAGATGCTAAGACTAGAGGTGGCATTATGTCAAATTAGATATTACCAAAGCTTTCGACATTATATCTTTGGATTTCCTTATCCATATTCTAAATTTATTTAGGTTTTTGATAAATTTATCTTTCTTATTTAAAATTGTATTAATAATGCCTGGTTTTCTAAATTTCTTTCTTCTTTCCATGGCCTAAGATAATGGGATCTCTATCTCCCTTATTTATTATTATTATTGATCTTATCTAGGAGCATCAATGATCTATTCTTAAACAATCTAGTATGCATTACAAAACTCTTGGTGGTCTTCCTGTTTCCCATTTAAGCATTGCAGATTATTTCATTATTTTTTGTAATGCTTCTATTCATCATATCAAGAATCTCAAGATTTTTTAAAATAAATTTGGTTGAAAGTGGTATATTTACCAATGAAAACAAAAGCTATTTTATTACATCTTCAAGCATCTCCAACAATAAAATTAATCAAATTTTGAATATCACTAACTTTAAAGATCAACACCTTCCTCTTAAGTACTTAGGTGCTCCTATTTTAAAATGTCCAAAATGATCCCATCTTTTTGATGAGTTAATTCAATAAAATTTCTATTTAGGAATTTCATTTACTTTCCTTTGGTGGTAGGCTCACTATTCTTAAAAGCACTCTCAATTCAATGCCTTTATTTGATTCAAACTATATATCCCCACTAATGCTACTCTTATCGATTGATAATAAATTGGGGATCCAATAATTCTACTAAAGAATGCATTGGACTTGGAATAAATGTTGTGGTCCTTGGGTGAAGGTGGCCCCAATTCATGAAGCTATTAATGCCTTCTCTCATAAGCTCTAGTAGAATTTTAGAAAGAATGATAGCCTTTGGGCTAATTTTATGATGAAAAACTATTTCCAAGGTAAACACCCTCTTATCTGTGCTTATAAATTTGGTGATTCTCCAATTTGGAAAAGGCTTTAGAGCATTAAATGGGTTGTTGAACCTTTAATATGTTGGGGTATTCATTATGGTTCTTCTTTCTTTTGGTAAGACAATTGGATTGGCAATGGGTCTATTGACTCTCTTTTATCTACCCATGCTACTGTCACTATCAAAGTTAACTCTTTCTGGCATAAGAACACTTGGAATGAAAATAAACTTGAGAATTATATCCCTAATTCTCTTTTAGATAACTTTCAAAATATCTTAACAAACCTAACCAAATTCTCTTTAGCTTTCTTACAATGGTGATTTTGTTCTTAAAAAGGTTTGGAATTTTATTAGAGATAAACAAAAATCCTTTAATGTTTTCATTAAACTTTGGAACAATATCATTCCCATTTCTTATTTGGTGTTAGCTTGGAGGATTTTGAATAACTTTATTCTTGTGGACTTTTTTCTCTAGAATAAAGGGCTTTATTTGCCTTCAAAGTGTTATTGTTACTTTCATATTGAAAATGTTAATCATGTTTTTTGTCAATGGTGCTATTGCTTCTAAATTATGGTTATGGTAAGATGATTTATTTAATACCAACTACTTTCATGGATCTCTTTCCATATATCAACTTCTTGAAGTCTATTTCAAAAAAACTGTGAAAGGTCATATCAAAGTTCTAGTTGCTATTACCCTTATCTGGTTCATTTGGATGGATATAAATGATGCTAAATATCATGGTATTCTGATGAGCCATAAAAGGATCCTAGCTAGAACCAAAGAAAAAAAAGTCAAGCTCTATTTAATGCCAATCTTTGTAATAACATTCATTATACAGGTTATAAATTTATGGCTAAAAAATTGGTATCATTCTGCTTGATGTTGACTCTTATAAAAGAGCTAGGATTATCCATTGGATCAAACCCAAGAAAATTTGATTAAAGTGAATACTGATGGTTCTATTGCTTCTAATAAATATGGTTGTGGTGGTATTCATAGGAATTCTAAAGGTACTATCATTTGTGCTTTCGCCTATCCTTTCAAAGCCTGTTCTGTTATCTATGTTGAGCTTATGGCTCTCAATAAAGCTATTGAGATTTATTTGAATAAAGGTTTCCTCAACATCTGGATTTATGTTGATGCATTCTTTCTTTTTGACATGCCAAACTCTAATATAACAAGAAATTCTAATTTATTTTATCTTCTTAATCATACTAAAAATATTCTTTCTCAAGTTTGTTATAAAATTTTCCATAACCTTTGTGAAGGTAATGCTTGTGCTGATTTTTTGACTACTTTAGGTGAACTTAACTAATTTCACTTTATTTGATAATCAAAATTTGCCTAAACTTTTTAGGGGTTTGGTCAACTTGGATAACACTTGATTACCTTATTTCAGATTATAATTTTCTTAGCTTGGTTTATTCTATTGGTTTTTGATGAGCCATTGCTTTTGGTTTCCCTTTGTTAAACCCGCTTTGGGTTGTGGTCATTTGCTTATTTTCACTCCTAGGCCTATGCAGGGTTTTGTTTCTGAGCTCTTGCTTTTGGGTTGGCCTGGTGGTTGCTACCTGGTGGTTCTTATTTTTTTTGTCTAGGTTGTTTTGGTTTTTTTGGCCTGGTGGATGCTATTTTCCTGGCTGGATGATTATTGTTGATTGGTTGTTTTTGGTGACCTTCATTTGGGTGGTGGATTTTCTTACTATTTTCTATATGAGATTTTCCATATCTCTAAGCTGGTTGCTTCCTTAACTGAGTTGGATTTTCTACCTGGTATTGGTGGGTTTTTGGTGGTTGTTGGTTGGGTGGTCATGTGGCTGTGGGTTGGTTGGTTGGGTGGTTGTGTTGGCTGGTTTATCTGATTATGTTGATGGCAGATCGGAGGGGTTGTTGGTGGTCTAATTTTGGATTGGATTTGGCAAGGTGGAGGTTATATGTTGATTATTATTTCTTCATTTTTGTGGATTGGGTTTTGGTGGTTAGTTTTGCTAGTTTGGGTTTGTTTCTTTTGGTTGTGGTTTCAGCCTCTTCATGTAATGGTCTTCCTCTCTTGGCTACAGCTTTTGTTTTTGTTATTATTTTGGGTTGGCTGGCTGATGGCTATTTAGTGGCTATTATTTTTCTTTGAGATCTGGTGACTTGGTTTAGTGTATTGGTGCCTAACTTGGCTATGGTTATGATGCTTGCAATCATTGATATTTCTGCCCCTTTTTGTTGTTGGCTTTTGTGGTGTTCCTATTGTACTATTGCTACTCCTGATGGATGGCTTTTAGTTAGTTTTTTTGGTCTTTGCTCCATTTTATTTTTGGCTGGCTACTTACCTCACCTGGATTAGAATTTCTTCTACTTTGGTTTGGTTTGGTGGATGTTGTTGTTTCCAACTACCCTTTTCCTGGTTGTCTTGGGAGGTTTTGGCATGATCGATGCTATTGGTCTTTTCATTGATTTGGATTTCTTGCTACTGTGGGGGTTGGATGAGAGGCTATGTTGGTCATTGGTTGATTGGATGGTTGTTTTGGCCTTTCTTTCCTACCCCTTAGTGACTTTGGTCACATCTGCTATGGTTCTCTTCTCTTGGTTGCTGATGCTTCGCCTTTTTGGTTTGGGTTACAACCTTGCTGCTTTTCTTGTTTGCTTGTGGAGGACATGAGCTCTTGTGTTTTTTCTTTTTGGTCTTGGTTTTTTTTGGTTTGTGTTGGTCATGATGCTTGCCCCCCTTTGATGATTCCTCTTTGGTGGTGGCTTTGGTGGTGTTCCTACTATATGTTGTTGTCCCCGATGGTTGGTTGATTTTTTTGGCTTATTGGGCTTATTTGTTTGTGGTTTTATGGTTGCTATTATGTCACTACTTGAGAGTTTGGCTTGCGGATGATGGACTTGGGATGATGGGTTACAAGAGTTATGTTGGTAATGATTGCCTTGATATTTCCCTCTCTATCTTCTTTTGGTTGGTAGCACTACATGTAATTTTAACCCTTCTTCAAAAGTTTAGATGCTTACGTCTAGTGTTTCTTCTTGAGATGATGGTAACTGAGCCCGAGCCTTTTCTTTACTTTGCTCATACTCTTTATGCTTGCTTAATTATACTAATCCTTTCATTATTATGTTGCAAATTTCTTTTATAGGTTGGGAGAATCTTGTAGGTGGATCTTGCTAGTATCAAAAGGACCTAGCGGATGTCTACATACATGGATCGTTATTGTTGTTATTTGGTTTTGTTTTTCTTTTATTTTTTTCTTATATTATTGTAATAGTTAGGGGGTTTATCTCTTTAGGACTTATTGTAGCTCTTTGAGCATTAATTTAGAGATTTACCACTTGTAAGGACTTTGTACTTTTTCTTTGTGGCAATAAAATTCCCCTAATTTTCCTAAAAAAATCCAAAACCCTAAAAAGCTAAAAACCTAAACCTAATCTAAATAAAACATAAAAATAAAATAAATAATTAAAAATTAAACCTAAATAAAATAAAAAATATAATAAATTAAAACTAAAACCTAAACTTAAACCTAAAAAAATATAAAATAAAAAAATAAAAATAAAATAATAATAAAATAAATAAAAACCTAAACTAAACTAAAAAATAAAAAACCTAAATAAAATAAAAACTAAACCTAAAATAAAAAATAAAATAAACCTAAAATAAAATAAAATATAAACAAATTAAAAACTAAACTAAAAAATAAAAAACTAAAAAAAATAAACCTAAAAAAAAACTAAAAAAAACCTAAACCCTAAACTAAAAAAAAAACCTAAATCTAAAATAAAAACAAAATAAACCTAAACCTAAACTAAAATAAACTAAACTAAAATAATAAAACCTAAACCCAAACCTAAAATAAACTAGACCTAAACCTAAACCTAAACTAAATAAAAATAAATGAAATCCTAAACTAAAATATAAAACCTAAAAGTAAACCTAAAATAAAATCCTAAAGTCCAAACCTAAAAAAATAAAATAAAAACCTAAACCTAAACCTAAAAATTAAAATAAACTAAACCTAAAATAAAATAAAATAAACTAAACTAAAAAAAATACATAAACCTAAACCTAAAAAAAAACCTAAACTAAAATAAATAAACATAAAATAAATAAACTAAACTAAATAAAATAAAAAATAAATATAAATATAAATTAAAAATAAATTAAAATAAATAAAAAATAAAAAATAAACTTAAACCTACCAATTTGCTTAATTTAAAATAATAATAAAAAATAAAAATAAAACCCTAACCCTAAACTAAACCCTAAATCTAAATCTAAATCTACAACTAAACCTAAACCTAAAACCTAAACCTAAAATCCTAACTAAATAAACCCTAAACCACAAAACCCTAAACCTAAACCCTAAACTATAAACCCTAAACCTAAACCTAAACCTAAAAAAAATCTAAACCATAAACCTAAACCCTAAACTCTGAAAACCTAAACCCTAAATCCAAAACCCTAAACCCTCAACTCTAATCCCTAAACAAACCCTAAACCCTAAAGCCTAAACACTAAAGCTTAAACCTTAATCCCAAAATATAAAATCCTAAACCTTAAACCCTAACCCTAAACCCTAAACCCAAAACCCCAAACCCTAAACCTAAACCTAAACTAACTAAATAAACTAAAAAATAAACCTAAACCCTAAAACCTAATAAACCTAACCCTAAACCCCAAGAATGGGAGAACTGAGGTGAACATCATTGTCAACTGCTACCAGTAAGGTGGAGATTAAAGGCAGAGCTATTTTCACAAAGGTGGTGGGGATGAGGTGATGATAAGTGGTGGTTGGACTGGTGGTTTTGGAAGCAGGAGGAGAGACGGAGGTTACAATCGTGGTGGTAGTGGAGAGAGTGATTGGGGATATGATTATGGATCCTACTACTCGAGAGGTCGGGGTGGTTTTGATGGGAACTGGAGAAATTGAAGAACAACCAATTAGATCTGGTGCTTATGGAACTATCTTTTCAATTGATACGGTTCTAGTTATCTAGGGATTTTCATTTGCTCAATGTGTGCTCAGTTTATATCTATGTCATCGCTTATGTCTTAGAAAACTTGGTGTGCTACTTGGTTGATGAAATTGAAAAGAAGAAATATGGTATCAAAATTTGTTCTCTATTAAAAAAAAACTAAAAACCCTCAACTCTTAACTAAAACCTTAACCCTAAACCTAAAACCTAAACCCTAAACCCTAAATTATAAACTGTAAACCCTAAACCCAAAAATCGAAACCCTAAACCCTAAACCCTAAACCCTAAACCCTAAACCCCAAACCCTAAACCCAAACCCTAAACCCTAAACTAACCATAAACCCTAAACCATAAACCCTAAAATGCTAAAAATCTAAACCTAAACTAAATAAAACATAAAAAGGCTAAACCAAAATAAAATCAAACTAAAACCTAAACCTAAACCTAACCTAAACCTAAACTAAAAAAGAAAATAAAATAAAATAATAAAAACTAAACTAAAATAAAATAAATAAAAATAAAAACTAAACTAAAAAATAAAAAACCTAAATAAAACAAAAACTAAATCTAAAATAAAAATAAAATAAACATAAAATAAAAACTAAATAAAACTCTAAACCTAAAAAATAATCCTAAAAATAAATAAAATATAAAACCTAAACCCTAAACTGAAAAAAAACCTAAACCTAAAATAAAAATAAAATAAATGTAAACCTAAACTAAAATAAACTGAACCAAAATAAATACAACCAAAACCTAAACCTAAAATAAACTAAAACTAAACCTAAACCTAAACTAAATAAAATAAAATAAACTAAAATAAATGAAAACCTATAAAATAAACCTAAAAAATAAATAAAATAAAACCTAAAACCTAAAATAAAAAATAAAATAAGAACCTAAACCTAAACCTAAAAGTAAAATAACCTAAACCTAAAAAATAAAATAAAAATAAAACTAAACTAAAAAAATAAACCTAAACCTAAACCTAAACCTAAACCTAGAAAATAAACTAAAATATAAAACCTAAACTAAAATAAATAAATCTAAAATAAACAAACTAACAAAAAATAAAAAATATAAAAAAAAATAAAAAATAAAATAAACTAAAATAAATTAAAAAAACTAAATAAAATAAATAAACATAAACCTATCGATTTACATAATTTAAAAAAAACCATAAACCCTAATCCTTAACCCTGAACCTTAAACTCTAAACCCTAAACCTACAACCCTTAACCATAAACCCTAAACCCTAAAGCCTAAAAAACCCTAAACCCTAAACCCTGAACCCTAAACCCTAAAAGCATAAACCCTAAACCCTAAATTCTAAACCCTAAACCTTAAACCCAAACCCTAAACCCTAAACCCTAAACCCCAACCCTAAACCTAAACTTAAAGTAACTAAATAAATTAGAAAATAAACCTAAACCCTAAAACCTAAACCTAAACCTAAACCTAAACCTAAGAATGGGTAGAACTTGACAAGAACATCACCAACCAAGCTGATCTGATCCGGCGATGCTAAATTATAGTGGTGGTGGTGGAATGGAGGTCTGGTGGGTATGGAGGTGGTCGAAAGCTGGTTTTGGAAGCGGAGGAATGATAAGGTTATAATGGTGGTGGCGAGGGAGAGATCGGGGATATGATGGATCCTACCTGGGAGGCCGGTGGTTCTGATTGGAACCGAAGAAGAATGATCCAATACTCCTTATGGAATTATGTCTTTATAACGAGATGTGTTATCCTTGGTTTTGATTTGCTCTATGCATGAATTTTTTTCTAAGTCGCTTGTCCCTTAGAAAACATGTGTTACTTTGATGAAATCAAAAACAAGAAATGTTGACTTTGAATTTGTTCTCTATTAAAAAACCAAAAAAATAACAATGACAAACCCTAAATCCTAAACCCTAAACCGTAAAACCCCAAAGTCTAAACCCAAAACCTTAAACTCTAAACCCTAAACCAAAACCAAATCTAAACCTAAACCTAAAAAACCCTAAACCCTAAACCATAAACCTAAACCCTAAGCTATAAACCCTAAACACTAAACCTAACTAACTAAACCTAAACCTAAACCTAAACTAACCAAACCCTAAACCTAAAACCTAAACCCTAAACCCTAAACACTAAACCCCAAACCCTAAACCTAAACCCTAAACTAAACTAAAAAAACCCTAAAACCCTAAACCTAAACCTAAAAAACCTAAAATATAAACCTAAACTAAATAAAACCTAAAAATAAAATAAATAAAGAAACCTAAACCTAAATAAAATTTAAAAAATATAATAAAAAAACCTAAACTAAAACATAAAACAAAACTTACATATAAACCTAAACCTAAGCCTAAAAATTAAATATAATAAAAAATAAAAACTAAACTAAAATAAAATAAATAGAAAACAAAATTAAACTAAAAAAATAAAATGAACTTAAAAAGAAAAAACATAATAAAAATAAAACCTAAATGTAGAATAAAAATAAAATAAACCTAAAAAAATAAAATACAAACTAAAATAAAGCTAAAGATAAACCTAAAAGTAAAACCTAAAACAAAAAAAACCTAAACCCTAAACTAAAAAAACATAAACCTAAAATAAAATAAAATAAAATATAAACCTAAATAAATAAACCTAAACCTAAAATAAAAACATAAACCTAATCCTAAATTAAATAAAACAAAATAAACTAAAAATAAACCTAAACCTAAACTAAGAAAATAAAACCTAACACCTAAATATAAGAAAATAAATTAAAAATTAAGCTTAAACCTAAAAATAAATAATAAAATAAAAATAATACTAAACTAAAAAATAAATAGAAACCTAAACTTAAACCTAAAAAATAAACTAAAATATAAAACCTAAACTAAAATAAATAAACAAAAAATAAATAAACTAAGCTAAATAAAAAATAAACATATATAAAATATAAAATAAACTAAATAAACTTAAACTTATCAGTTTACTTAATTTAAATAAAAAACCTAAACCCTAAACCCTAAAAAATCCTAAACATTAAACCCTAAACCCTAAACCTAAAACCTAAACCCTAAACCCTAAATCATAGACAACCCTAAACCCTAAATTCTAAACCCTAAAAATCTTAAACCCTAAACCATAAACCTAAACTAAAACTAAACCTAAATCTAAAACCTAAAATCAAAACTAAACCTAAACTAAATCTAAACCTAAACTAAACCTAAACCTAAACTTAAACCCTAAACTAACCTAAATCCTAAACCTAAAACCCTAAACCTAAACCTAAACCTTAAAGCTAAACCCAAAACCCTAAACCCTAAGCTCTAAACCTAAAACCCCACAAACTAAACCCTAAAACTATAAAATAAACTAAACTCTAAAACCTTAACTAAACCTAAACCTAAATCCTAAACCCTAAAACCTACAACCCTAAAACCTAAACACTAAACCTAAACCCTAAACCCAAACCTAAAATAAACCCTAAAACTAAACCTAAACCTAAACAAAATAAACTTAAAAAATAAAATATAAATAAACCTAACCTAAATAAAATAAAATAAAAACCTAAACTAAAACCTAAACCTAAACCTAAACATAAACATAAACCTAAGTCTAAAAATAAAATAAAATAAATAATAAAAACTAAATTAAAATAAAATAAAAAATAATAAAAACTAAACTAAAATAAAATAAATAAAAACCAAAAGTAAACTAAAAAAATAAAATGAACATAAAAATGAAAACCTAAATAAAATAAAATGTAAATGTAAAATAAAAATAAAATAAAGTTTAAAAAAATGTATAAACTAAGTAAAAACTTAAACCTAAACAATAAACCTAAAAGTAAAAGCTATAAAAAATAAAAAATAAAACCTAAACCTGAAACTAAAAAAAAATGAAAACCTAAAATAAAAGTAAAATAAACCTAAACCTAAACTAAAATAAACTAAACTAAAATAAATAAAACCTAAACCTAAACCTAAAATAAACTAAACCTAAACCTAAACCTAAACTAAATAAAAAAAAATAAACTAAAAATAAACCTAAACTTAAACCAAAAGAAAACCTAAAATAAAACTTAAAACCTAAACCTAAAAAAAAATAAAACCTAAACCTAAACCTAAAATAAAAAAATAAACTTAAACTTAATAAACAAAAATAAAAATAAAAAACTAAAAAAAAAATAACCAAATAAAAAACTAAAAAAATAAACTAAAATTAAAACCTAAACAAAATAAATAAATAAAATAAATAAACTAATCAAAAAATAATAATAAAATATAAATAAACTAAACCTAAATACTAATTTAATTTTAAAATAACCCTATAAAATCCTAAACTTTAAACTAACCCTAAACCTTAAATGCTAAACCCTAAACCCTAAAACCTAATCCTTAAACCCAAAACCCTAAAACCTAAACACTAAACCCTAAACCGTAAACCCTAAACCCTAAACATTAAACGCTAAACCCTAAACCTAAAACCTAAACCTTAAACCCTAAATCATAGACACCTCCTAAAACCTAAACCCTAAACACTAAAAACCTTAAACCCTAAACCCTAAACCATAAACCCTAAAACTCTAAACCCTAAACCCTAAACCTAAAAATCAAAACCTAAAACCTAAATCCTAAATGCCAAATGATAAACACCAAACCCTAAACCCTAAACTAACCTAAATCATAAACCCTAAACCCTAAACTCTAAATCCAAAACCCTAAACCTTAAAGCCCAAACCCAAAACCCTAAACCCTAAGCCCTAAACCCTAAAACCCTACAACCCTAAAATTTAAACCCTAAAACCTATACTATAAATCCTAAACCCTAAACCCTAGAACCCTTAACCCAAACCCTAAACCCTAAATCCTAAACCCTAAAACCTACAACCCTAAAACCCAAACACTAAAACCCAAACCCTAAACCGTAAGCTCTAAAAACATAAAAACCTAAACCTAAACTAAATAAAACCTAAAAATAAAATAAATAAAGAAACATAAACCTAAATAAAATAAAATAAAAAACTAAACTAAACTAAAACCTAAACCTAAACCTAAACATAAACATAAACCTAAGTTTAAAAATAAATAAAAAATAAACAGTAAAAACTAAATTAAAATAAAATAAAAAATAATAAAAACTAAACTAAAATAAAATAAATAAAAACCAAAAGTATACTAAAAAATAAAATGAACATAAAAATGAAAACCTAAATAAAATAAAATGTAAATGTAAAATAAAAATAAAATAAACTTTAAAAAAATGTATCAAATAATTAAAAACTTAATCCTAAACAATAAACCTAAAAATAAAACCTAAAAATAAATAGAAAATAAAATCTAAACCCGAAACTAAAAAAACCCCAAAACCTAAAATAAAAATAAAATAAACCTAAACCAAAACTAAAATAAATAAAACCTAAACCTAAACCTAAAATGAACTAAACCTAAACCTAAACCTAAACTAAATAAAACAAAACAAACTAAAAATAAACCTAAACTTAAACCAAAAAATAAAACCTAAAATAAAAACTTAAAACCTAAACCTAAAAAAATAAAATAAAAACCTAAACCTAAACCTAAAAAAAATAAATAAAACTTATACTTAAAAAACAAAATAAAAATAAAACTAAACTAAAAATTAAAATAAAAATAATTATAATTATTCTTTTGTATTCCAGGTTATATAAGGCGAGCTACTACCCATCTTTTCTTTCTTCGGGTTTTACGATGGTATCCAACCACGCCGGCCTTTTATTCTTTTATGATAGTTTATATAAATGTTTGATGTTATGTTTACATTATGCATTAGGATGACATGCTTTACTTAGTTTCTTAAATGATTGATTCTTTACATAGCTTCTTAAGTGATTGATGCTTTAATGTGTGGCTTGGACATTATTATGCTCTTAGGATAAAAATAACTTTTCTACCAAACTAATCACTCATAAATAAATTTTAAACAACTCATAACCTCATCATAAAGTTTAAGACATAAATAAGATAATTAAAAGATTTAGCAACCCCTAAGCTATATGGTTGTATGTTTCATATCATGTATGCATATTCTTTCTCTTTGAGTCTGAATAATCTCCATCCTTGCACGATAAAAGAATGTTTGATCTGTGAGGGCATCCCTTATGGTGAGAACACCTTATTTTAGCTGATTTGAGCCATAAAATGAAATAAAATTTGAAAATATTTTGCATCTATAGATTAAGTCATATGCTCATACCACTAATGCTCTAGTCTCTTAGGGAGTGTATTTAAGACTTTAGTCTCTTTCTAATTAAATAACTACCCTAGCTATATTGTAATTCATAAGTATGGACAACATGATTTTAAAATCATAGGAGGAGTTAGCTAGCAACCACTCTAGGCAGTTATAAGGCTAGAAGTTAAGCAATTTATTCTCTCTTGTGGAGGTAAACCCTTATGTCCACCTATCCTTAGATTTAGGTTGTGCTTTAGCTCATAATAAAGCTCCTTAGATTTAGGATCCGAGGTATCTATTTCCTTCAAGCTTTGAGCATAATTCCTCACCTCTTATGCATTCCCACAACCTTGTGTTGGTGAATTATAAGCCCAAGTAATCTAATTGAATTTTAACTCAAAACATATAAATCTTCTCAACTTCAAAATTAGAAAGCCCAACCATAGGATAGCTTGGATAGCCCACTAGGCTGCCTAGTATCATGAGCATTACCTACTTATTTCATTTAGATTTCAAAAACAATCTTCTCCTGGAACTTTTCTAATTGATTTTCAAAATACAACTAATCATTTGATAGTTTAGCCTTAAAATATTTGGAGATGATAATTGTCTACTTTAATCGAGAATATTCTTAAGAAATTTCATTTTCTAAGATGTAATTAACTATGGAGCCTTATTTTTAAAGAGAACTTGAGAACTTGATTTAATATAAATCCTACTTTATTCATCCATGTAAAGTAAGGGAAAAATCTCTGGTAGATTCGAAGACCCATCATGCTTTAGAGTCCTTATTATGTGATCGGCCCATTATAGGTGATGCCTCTATCTTTCAAGATAGTACATCATACCTCAATATTGTACCATCACCAAAATGTACACCCGCCATACATCCAAAACAAACACCACAAGGCCCTTTTGCCTTGTTCATTGAATTCTTTCAACATCATCCTTTCTTTTTGGAGTTTGGAGATGTTGATCCTCAAGTAGGCAAGGGTTCTTAGACTCATAATGTTGACTAATACACCAGGGTCAACCAGAACTCTAGATAGCCTGCATCTGCCAACATCCACTGTAATTTAAAGAGGCAATTGTATTCGGTCATCCCTAAGAGTAAGTCTTCATCCCTGAAACTAATCCTAAATAAAAACCTAAAACCGAAATCTAAAAAAATAAAATAAAAACCTAATCCTAAACCAAAAAATAAAAACATAAAACATAAACCTAAAAAATAAAATAAAAATAAAACTAAACTAAAAAAATAAACCTAACCTTAACCTAATCTAAACCTATCTTTACTTAATTAAAAAATAAAACCTAATCCTAACCCTAAAGCTAAACTAAAAAACCTAAACCCAAAAAAAAACTTAAACCTAAACCCTAAACACTAACCCTAACCATAAAATCAAAACCCTAACCCTAACCTAAATTTAAACTATAAAACCTAAACTCTAAAGCTCTAAACTAAATAAAACCCTAAACCTAAACCTAACTAAACACTAAAACCCTAAACCTAAACCATAAACCATAAACTTAACCTAACCCTAACTAAACCTAAACCCTATAAACCTAAAACATAACCCTAAACACTAAATAATAAACCCTAAACTAACCCTAAACCCTAAACCAAAAAAACCTTAAACCCTAAACTAACCCTAAACCCTAAATTAACCCTAAACCCTAAGCTAACCCTAAACCCTAAACCCTCAAAACCCTAAAGCCTAAAGCCTAAACACTAAGCAATAAACACTAAACCTTAAACCTTAAAACCCTAAACCCTAAAAACCTAAAAACTTAAACATAAACTAAATAAAACATAAAAATACAATAAATAAAAAAACCTAAACCTAAACTAAATAAAACCTAAAAATAAAATAAATAAATAAACTTAAACCTAAATAAAATAAAAAAATAAAATAAATAAACACCTAAACTTAAAAATAAAATAAAATTGACTAATATAAATAAATTAAAACAAACTAATTAAAAATTTAAATTAGACTAAAAAAATAAAATAAACCTAAGAATAAAGTACCTAAATATAATAAAAACTAAACGTAAAATAAAAATAAAATAAACTTAGAATAAACCTAAAAAGAAATAAAATAAAAATGAAATAAAAACATAAACCTAAAAAAATTAAAATATGAAAACTAAATTTAAAAAACCTAAACCCTAAACTAAAACCAAACCTAAAATAAACTAAACCTAAATCCTATACTAAATTAAATAAAATAAATTAAAAAATAACCTAAACCTGAACTAAAAAATAAAACCTAAAAATAAACCTAAAATATAAACCTAAAATCTAAACCTAAATAAATAAAATAAAAAACTAAACATAAACCTAAAAAGAAAAAATAAAACCTAAACATAAAAAATAAAATAAAAATTAAACTCAACTAAAAAATAAACCTAAACCTAAACCTGAACTTGAAAAATAAACAAAAATAAAAAACCTACACTAAAATAAGTAATATAAACTAAATAGAAATAAATAATAAATATAAATATAAATATAAAATATAGTAAACTAAAATAAATAAAAATATAAAGTAAATAAACAAAAGAAGAAATGTTGAATCTGAATTTGATCTCTGTTAGAAAAAAAACCCAAAAACCCTAAACCCTAAACTAAAACTTGAATCTGAAATCTAAACCCTAAACCCTAAACCCTAAAAGCCTAAACCCTAAACCCTAAACCCTAAAACTTAAACCCTAAAGCCTACCCCCCCTACCAAAAAAACCCCCAAACCCTAAGGACCTATACCTAAACTAAATAAAACTTAAAAATAAAATAAATAAATAAATAAACCTAAAACTAAATAAATTTAAAAAATAAAATAAAATAAAAACCTAAACTAAAACCTAAACCTAAAAATAAAATAAAATAAAGTAATAAAATTAAATTAAAATAAAATAAAAAAACCTAAACTAAACTAAAAAAATAAAATAAACCTAAGAATAAAAAACCTAAATAAAATAAAAATTGAACGTAAGATAAAAATAAAATAAACTTAAAATAAACCTAAAGAAATAAAAACTAAATAAAAACCTAAACCTAAAAAATAAATCAAAAAATAAAACATAAAAATAAATTAAAATTAAAACCTAAACCACAAACTAAAAAAAATCTAAACCTAAAATAAAAATAAAATAAACAAAATAAAATAAACCTAAACCTAAACTAAAATAAACTAAACTAAAATAAATAAAACCTTAACCTAAAGCTCAACACTAAATTAAATAAAACAAAATAAAGTAAAAAAAAATGTAATCCTAAACTACAAAAAAACATAAAAATAAACCTAAAACCTAAAACTAATGAAATTAAATAAAAAACTAAACCTAAACATAAAAATGAAAAATAAAAGCTAAACCTAAAAAATAAAATATAAATAAAATTAAACTTAAAAATAAACCTAAAACTAAAACTAAACCTAAAAAATAAACAAAAATAAAAAACTTAACTAAATAAATCAAAAATAAATAAACAAAACTAAATAAAAAACATAAACATAAATATAAGTAAAATAAAATAAATAAAAATAAATAAAAAGTAAACTAAATAAAAAAAAAGAAGAAATGTTGAATCTGAATTTATTCTCTATTAAAAAAAATCGTAAAACCCAAAACCCAAAACCCTAAACCCTAAATCTTAAAAAACCTAAAAATCTAATCCTAAACTAAATAAAACCTAAAAATAAAACAGAAATAAATAAAACCTCAAACTAAACAAAATAAAAACCTAAACTAAAACCTAAACCTAAACCTAAAAATAAAATAAAATAAAATAAATAAAACCCTAAACTAAACAAAAAAATAAAATAAACCTAAAAAATAAAAACCAATAAAATAAACCAAAAGAAAAATAAAATAAAATAAACCTAAAATAAAACTAAATAAAAACTTAAACCTAATAAATAAATAAATAATAAAACATAAACAATAAACTAAAAAAAAACCAAAACCTAAATAAAATAAACAAAATTAAAATAAGTAAAATCTAAACCAAAAAACCCTTAACTAAATAAAATAAAATAAACTAAAAATAAATCTAAACGTAAAAAAAAACCTAAAACATAAACCTAAAAAAAAGTAAACCTAAACCTAAAATTAGAAAATAAACTAAAATAAAAAACCTAAACTAAGTTAAACAAACCCAAAATAAGTAAACAAAACTACACAAAATTAAAAAATAAACATAAAAAAAATTAAATAATCTAAAATAAATAAAAATAAACTAAATAATCTAAATAAACAAAGAAGAATAAATAATTTGTTCTCTTTACAAACAAAAAAAATATAACAAAACCCTAAACCCAACTAAAACTTGAACCCTAAACCTAAAACCTAAACCCTAAACCCTAAACCCAAAAAATTTTAAATCCTAAACCCTAAACCTTAAACCCTAAACCCTAAACCCTAAACCCAAAAAGAAAAACCTAAACCCTAAAAACCTAAACTAAATAAAACCTGAAAATAAAATAAATAAATAAAGAAAAACCTTAATAAAATAAAATAATTAAATAAAATAAAAACTAAACATAAATCTAAAAATAAAGTAAAATAAACTATAATAAAATAAATAAAAATTAAACTAAATTAAAAAAATAAAATTAACATAAGAATAAAAAAACCTAAATAAAATAAAAAAATAAACGAAATAAACCCATAAAAACTAAAATAAAATAAAAAAAAAACAAAATAACCTTAACCCAAAAAATAAACCCAAAAAATAAGACATTAAAATAATAAAAAAAATAAAACCTAAACCCTAAATAAAATAAAATAAACAAAATAAAATAAACCTAAACCTAAACTAAAAGAGACTAAACAAAAAATAAATAAAGCTTAAACCTAAACCTAAAATAAGCTAAACCTAAACCCTAAATAAAATAAAATAAACTAAAAAATAAACCAAAACCTAAAATAAAAAAATAAAACCTAAACATAAACTAAATAAAACTTAACCTAAACCAAAAAAATAAAAATAAAACTTAAACCTAAAAAAAAATTAAAAATAAAACTCAACTAAAATAAACTTAAACCTAAACCTAAACCTAAAAAATAAACTAAAAAATACCCTAAATAAAATCAATAAACAGAAAATAAATAATCTAAACTAAGTAAAAATAAAAAAACATAAATAGAAATATAAAATAAAATAAACTAAAATAAATAAAAATTAAACCAAATAAATAAAAGAGGAAATGTTGAATCTAAATTTGTTCTCTGTTTAAAAAAAAAATCCTAAACCCTAAACCCTAAACTAAAACTCGAACCCAAAACCTAAAACCTAAACTTTAAACCCTAAACCTTAAAAACCCTAAACCCTAAAACCTAAACCCTAATCCGTAAACCCTAAAACCCTAAACCATAAACCCTAAACCCTAAAACATAAAGCCTAAACCCCCTAAATCAGAACCTAAAAAATAAACCCTCATCTAACCCTAAACTTAAACCTAAACCCTGGACCCTAAACCCTAAAAAAAGCTAAAACCTAAACCTAAACTAAATAAAACCTAAATATAAAATAAATATATAAATAAATGTAAACAAAAATAAACTAAAAATATAAAATAAAATAAAACCTAAACATAAACCTAAAAAAAATAAAAACTAAAAAATAAAAACTAAATAAAAATATAATTACTAAAATTCTAAACTAAACTAAAAAATAAAAAACCTAAATAAAATAAAAACAATAAATAAAACTAAAATAAATAAAAAAGAAACTAAATAAACATAAACCAATCAGTTTACTTAATTTTAAAATATAAAAATAAAAAAAATATAAAAATAAAAACCCTAGCCCTAAACACTAAACCCTAAACCTACAACCCTAAATCCTAAACCCTAAACCCTAAACCCTTAACCCTAAACCCTAAACCCTAAAACCTAAAACCCTAAACCATAAACCCTAAACTGTAAACCCCAAACCTGAAACACTAAACCCTAAAAACCTATAAACCTAAACTTAAACTAAATAAAACCTAAAAATAAAATATTTAAAAAAACTTAAACATAAATAAAATAAAATAAAATAAAAACCTAAACTAAAACCTAAATTGAAACCTAAAAATTAAATAAAATAAAAAATAAAAACTTAAACTTAACATAAAATAAACATAAAATAAAACATAATTAAAATCAAATAAAACATAAAATTAAAATAAAATGAACTTAAAACAAAATAAAATAAAACTTAAACCTAAAAAAATAAAACCTGTAAATAAATAATTAAACCTAAACCCAAAACTAAGAAAAACCTAAACCTAAAATTAACAAAATAAAATAAATCTAAACCTAAACTAAAATAAACTAAAATAAAATAAATAAAACTTAAACCTAATCCTAAAATGAACTAAACCTGAACCATAAACTAAGTAAAATAAAATAAACTATAAATAGACCTAAACTTAAACAAAAAATAAAACCTAAAAAATAAACCTAAAATAAAAACCTAAAACCTAAACCTCAACCTAAATAGAGCCTAAACCCTAAACTAAATAATAAAAAATAAAACCTAAACCTTAAAAATACAATAAAAATGAAACTAAACTAAAACAAAAATAGAAATCTAAACCTACACCTAAAAAAATAAACTAAATTAAAAAACTTAATCTACAAAAAATAAACATAAAATAAATAAACTAAACTAAATAAGAAAGAAAAATAAATAATAAAAATATTAAATAAACCAAGTAAACTAAATAAACCTAAAGCTACTGGTTTACTTAATTTTTTTTAAAAAAATCCCTAAACCCCAAACCCTAAACACTAAATCCTAAACCCTAAACCCTAAACACTAAACCCTAAAACTAACCCCAAGCACTAAACTTTATACCTATAACCCTAAACCCTAAACCTCAACCTAACCAAAAACTTAAACTAAATCAGAACCCTAAACCCTAAACCTAACAACCCTAAACCATAAAACCCAAAACTAAAAAACACTTATCTAAACCCTAAACTAAAACCTTAAACCCAAAACCTTAAAACCTAAACTGTAAATCATAAATCGTAAAAACCCTAAACCCAAAGCCTAAACACTAAACCCTAAATCATAAACCCTAAACCCTAAACACTAAACACTAAACCCTAAACCTTAAACCCCTAAACTCAAACCCAAAAAATGAAAAATAAATTTGAACTAAAATGTAAATAAACCTAAACCTAAATTAAACTAAACCTAACTTAAAGCTATAAAATCAAATACTAAAAATAAACCTAAACTTAAACTAAAAAAAATAAAACCAAAAATAAACCTAAAACCTAAACCTATAAAATAAAAAATAAAAACCTAAACTAAACCTATAAATAAAAAATAAAACCTAAATTTAAAAAATAAAAAAAATAAAACTAAACTAAAAAAATAAACATAAACCAAAATAAATATTCTAAACTAAATAAAATAAAAAATAAACCTAAAAAAAATAAAAAATAAAATAAATAAAAATAAAATAAAATAAATAAACCTAAACCTAAACCCTAAAACCATACCCTAAATCCCTAACCCAAACCGTAAACCCTACACCTTAAACCCTAAACCCTAAAATCTTAAACTCTAAAACCCTAAACCTTAAACGCTAAAACCAAAACCCTAAACCTAAAAACCCTAACCCTAAACCCTAAACCCTAAAACACTAAACCAAAGCCTAAACATAAAACTAAACCTAAACCAAAAAATAAACTAAAATAAAAATCCTAAATAATAATAAATAGACCTAAAATATATAAATTAAACTAAATAAAAATAAAAAAATAAACTAAAATAAATAAAAAATAAACTAAATAAACCTAATTTGCTTTAGTTATTTAATAAAATAAACCCTAAACCCTAAAAGCTAAATCTTAAACCTTAAAACCTAAATCGTAAACCCTAAACCTAACCCTAAACCCTAAACCTACAACTCTAAACCTTAAACCCTAAATGAAAAATAAAAAGTAAATAAATAAAACCATAACCCTAAACCCTAAATTTAACACCAACCTAAACCTAAAATCTAAACCTCACTATACCTTCCAACTAAACCCTAAACTTATAACTCTAAAATAAACCCAAAACCTCAACTTACAACCTACAACCCTAAACCCAAAAGTTTAAACTCTACCCTAAAACCCTAAGCCAAAAGACCACACCCTATGCCTAACCTAAACCCTAAACTTAAACCATATAAAACCTACAACCCTAAACCTTAAACACAAAGCCCTAAACCCTAAAACTTAAATGGTAAATCTTAACCCCAAAAACCCTAAATCCTAAACCTAAATCCTAAACCCTAAAACCCTAAACCCTAAAACCCTAAACCCTAAACCATAAACACTAAACCCTAAACCCCAAACCCAAAAACCAAAACCCAAAACCCTAAACCATATTAACCTAAAAATCTAAACCTAAACTAAATAAAACCTAAAAATAAAATAAATAAAAAACTTAAACCTAAATGAAATAATAAAATATAAGAAAATAATAAACTAAAATAAAATATAAACCTAAACTTAAAAATAAAATAACATAAAAAATAAAAATAAACTAAAATAAATTAAATAAAAACTTAAACTAAACCAAAAATAAAATAAACCTAAGAATAAAAATTTTAATAAAATAAAAATAGAATAAACTTAAAATGAAATAAAATAAAAATTAAATATAAACATAATAAAAAAAATAAACCTCAAAATAAAACCCAAACCCTAAACAAAAAAAATAAACATAAAAAATAAAATAAAATAAAATAAACTAACAAACTAAAATAAACTAAACAACAACCACTAAAACCTAAACCTAAACCTAAAATAAACTAAGCCTAAATCCTAAAATAAATTTAAAAAAATAAACTAAAAGTAAACCTAAACCTAAACTAAAAAATAAAACCTAAAAATAAACCTAAAATAAAAAATTAAAAACCTAAACCTAAAAAAAAAATCCTAAACCTAATCCTAAAAATATAAAATAAAACCTTTAAAAAAATAAAATAAAAATTAAACTAAAGATAAACATAAACCTAAACATAAACCTAGAAAAAACTAAAATAAAAAAATAAAGTAAACTGGTAGGTTTAGGTCATTTTAGGGTTTAGGTTTTTTGGTTTAGGGTTTAGAATTAGAATTTAGGATTTAGGATTTAGGGTTTATAGTTTAGGGTTTATGGTTTAGGGTTTTCTAAAAAAAAAAATTAAGTAAGGTATGTTTATGTAGTTTTTTTATTTATTTAGTTAATTTTATTTTTTTATTTAAGTTTATTTTTTATTTAGTTTATTTATTTATTAGGTTTATTTATTTTATTATTTTAGTTTATTTTAAGTTTAGGTTTAGTTTAGGTTTAGGTTTTATTTATTTTATTTATTTTTAGGTTTTATTTTTATTTTAGGTTTAATATTTTATTTATTTATTTATTTATTGTTTATTTTATTTATTTTATTTAGTTTATGGTTTAGGTTTAGGTTTAGGTTTATTTTTTAGTTTATTAGTAGGGGTTAATTTTATTTTATAGTTTAGGTTTTATTTTGGTTATATGTTTTATTTATTTATTTAGGTTTATTTATAGTTATGTTTATTTAGTTTTGATTTATTTAATATTGGTTTATTTTAATTTTATTTAACCCTTTTTATTATTTAGGTTAATTATTTTTAGTTTAATATTTTAGTTTATTTGTTTATTTATTTATTTTGGTATTTTTTATTTATTTATTTATTTTAGGTTTAGATTTAGGAGGTTTGGGTTTAAGTTCACTTTAGGTTTATTTATTTTATTTTATTTAGGTTTACATTTTATTTATTATATTTATTTAATAGGTTATATAGGTTTATTTTAGGGTTTATGGTTAGTTTAGTTGGTTAGAGGGTAGGATCAGGGTTTAGGATTTTTTTTTATTTAGTTTTTAATTTATAAGAGGATATTTAGAGTTTATTTATTTTAGCATTTTAGGGTTTAGGTTTATGGTTTTAGGGTTTATTTAGATTTATTTTAGGTTATTTTAATTTTAAGATTTATTTATTTTATGGTTTTTTTTATAAAATTTTTAGTTTTATTTTATTTATTTAATTTATTTTTTATTTATTTATTTTATTTTATTTTATTTATTTTATTTTATTTATTTTTATTTATTTAGTTTATTTATTAATTTATTTTTATTTTTATTTTATTTTAGTTTATTTTATTTTTAATTTATTTTTAATTTATTTTAATTTTTTATTTTTATTTTATTTTATTTATTTATTTTATTTATTTTTATTTATTATTTTTTTTATTTTTTTTATTTATTTTTTTTATTTTATTTAGTTTATTTTATTTTATTTTAAGTTTATTTATTTATTTTATTTAGTTTATTTTATTTTTTATTTAGTTTAGTTTTTATTTTATTTATTTATTTTAGTTTAGTTTTTTTTTTATTTATTTTTAGTTTAGGTTTATTTTTTTATTATTTTTTTTATTTATTTTTAGGTTTATTTTATTTTTTTATTTTAGGTTTATTTTTTTATTTTATTTTTTTTATTTTATTTTTATTTTATTAATTTATTTTGGTTTATTTTTTTTTATTTAGGTTTATTTATTTAGTTTTTTTTTTATTTTATTTATTTTATTTATTTAGGTTTTATTTTTTTTGTTTTATTTTGGTTTATTTTTTAGCTTTATTATGATTTAGGCAAGGGTTTTTAGGGGGTGGGTTGGGTTTAGGGTTTAGGGTTTAGGGGTTTAGGGTTTGGGGTTTGGGGTTTAGAGGGGGGGTTTAGGTTTTGGAACAACATTTAGGGTTTAGGGTTTAAGTTTTGGCTTTGGTTTTGGGGTTTAAGGTTTAGGTTTTAGGTTTAAGGTTCAAGTTTTAGTTTATGGTTTTCTTTTTTTCTTTTTAATAGAGATTAAATTCTTATTGAACATTTCTTCTTTTTGATTTCATCAACCAAGTAACACACCATGTTTTCTAAGACACAAGTGATGACATAGATAAAAATGTGCACGCATAGAGCAAATCAAAAACATTAGATAACTAGAACCATCTCTACCATAAAGACATAGTTCTATAAGCAACAGATTGGATCGATCGTTCTTCACTTTCTCTAGTTCCCAATAAAACCTCCCCGACCTCTTTAATAGTGGGATTCACCATCATTTCTCTGATCTCTACCTCCGCCACCACCATGGCTCTAACCTCCATCACTGCTCCCACCTCCATAACCACCACTTCTTTTACCACCACCTCCACATCCACCAGCACCTCCATATCCCTGACCACCAATCAGATAACTGGGCCTCTGCCTTCACCTCCACTACCAGATCTAGACTAAGCCTGGTTGACGGTGATGTTCTTGCCTTCAAGGTTCTACCTATTCTTAGGGTTTAAGTTTAAGTTTAGGTTTATAAGGTTTTAGGTTTAGGTTTATTTTTTAATTTATTTAGTTACTTTAGGTTTAGGTTTATGATTTAGGGATTAGGGATAGGGTTTAGGGTCTAGGATTTTAGGGTTTATGCTTTTAGGGGTTAAGGTTTAGGGTGGGGGTTTAGGGTTTAGGGTTTAGGGTTTTTTAGGGTTTAAGGTTTAGGGTTGTAAGTTTAGGCTTTAGGGTTTAGGGTGTAGGTTTTAGGATTTAGGGTTTAGTGTTTAGGATTTAGGGTTTATTGTTTAGGGTTTAAGATTTTGGATTTAGGTTTTAGGGTTTAAGTTTTAGGTTTAGGGTTCTGGTTTAAGTTTTAGGTTTAAGGTTCTGGTTTTAGTTTAGGGTTTATTTTTTTTTAAAATTGAACAAATTCAGATTCAACATTTCTTCTTTTCGATTTCATCAACCAAGTAACACACCAAATTTTGTAATGCATAAGTGAAAAAATAGATATAAAATGAGCACGCATAGAGCAAATCAAAAATACTAGATAACTAGAACCTTCTCTACTATAAAGAGCTAGCTCCATAAGCAATAGATCGGATTGACCATTCTTTATTTTTCCAGTTCCCATCAACCACCCTCAAAGTAGGGTCCACCATCAAATCCCAGATCTCTCCCTTTGCCACCACCATGATTGTAACCTCTGTCGTGCCTCCCGCCTCCATAACCACCCCGGCTCTAACCACCACCTCCACATCTACCACCAGCTCCAGATCCCCCACCACCACTATGATAATCGCTGCCTCTACCTTTGACTCCACCACCAGATCTACAGAGTTGATTGGGTGATGTTCTTGCCATCAAGGTTTTCCCATTCTTAGGGTTTAGTTTTTTTAGGGAAAGTTAGAATTTTATTACCTTAAAAATAAAGGATACAATGTCATTAAAAGGGGTAAAGCTCAAATTTCTACTGCTCACAGAGCTACAAGAAACCTAAAGAGCTAAACCCCTATCTAAGTATAATGGAAAAAAGAAAATAAAAGAGCAAAAGCAATAGCATAAAAGCAAATCAGAAAGTACACAAAAAGAACTAATAAAACTTAAGAAAACAATAAAAGGACTAGTCGTAGTTTTCATGATCCCTTTGAGAAGGAAAGACAAGCAAGATCCACATCAACAAGACTTGAATTGGCTAAGTAAAGATCATTCCATCTATGAAGTTCCAACCTAGAAAAGAAATCTGCAAAACACTACAAAAGAAATGGCCATAGCTCAAGGAAAATTGATAAAGTAAATAATTTAGAAAGAGCTGAGAAAGAGAAGGCTCGGGCATTATTAAGATCATCTCAAGGGGTAACAATACATATGAGCATCCAAACTTCATGAGAAGGGTTACAATCATATGCATGCTACCAACTAGAGAGAAGATGTAGAGAAACATCAAGGCCATCATAGCCAGCATACCTGATATAAGCAATCATGCAAGGCAAAATAGTCCAAAGTGATCTAGTTCCTGTACCAAAAAATAGAGAAAAATAGCTAGCTAGCAGCCACCCAGCTAGAAAACCCACCAACCAAAACACACAACAGACCAAACACATAAAGCCAGAATTTTATTATTTTTTTAAGTTTAGGTTTTAGGTTTTTATTTAAGGTTTATTTTATTTTTTAGTTTAGATTTAGGTTTAATTTTAGTTTATTTTATTTTATTTAGTTTAGGTTTAGGTTTAGGTTAATTTTATTTTAGGTTTAGGTTTTGGTTTTAATTATTTTAATTTAAGTTTAGGTTTATTTTATTTTAATTTTTGGATTAGGTTTTTCTTTTAGTTTAGGGTTTATGTATTATTTTTTATTTAATTCTAGGTTTTATTATTAGATTTATTATTTTTATTAAATTTTTATTTAGTTTTTTATTTTATTATATTTTAAGTTTATTTTATTTTTATTTTAGGTTTAGTCTTTTTATTTAAGTTTCTCATTTATTTAATTTAGTTTAGGTTTTATTTGTTTTATTTTGAGTTTTTTTTATTTTTTTCCTTTTAATTTTATGTTTAGTTTTAGGTTTATGTTTAGGATTTAGTTTATGTTTTATTTTATTTTATTTATTTTATTTTATTTTGGTTTAGATTATTTATTTATTTATTTTATTTTTTAGGTTTTATTAGTTTAGGTTTAGGTTTTAGCTTTTAAGGGTTTAGGGTTTGGGGTTTGGGGTTTAGGGTTTAAAGTTTATCATTTTGGGTTTAAGGTTTAGGGGTTAGTGTTTGGGGTGGGTAGGGTTTAGGTTGGGTTAATGGATTAAGGTTTTAGGGTTTAGGGTTTAGGTTTAGGGTTTAGGGTTTAGGGGGATTTAGGATTTAGGGGTCTAGGTTTAAGTTTTAGTGGGTTTAGGGTTTTGTTTTTTTTAACAGATAATAAATTTAGATTCAATATTTCTTCTTATGTTTATTTAGTTTATTTATTTTAATTTTAAATTTTATTTATGTTTACTTTTTATTTTGATTTATTTTAGTTTATTTATTTTATATTTATTTATTTTAGTTTAAATTTTTTATTTTGTTTTAGTATTTAAGTTTGGGTTTAGGCTTAGGTTTATTTTTTAGTTGAGTTTTATTTACATTTTATTTTTTAGGTTTGGGTTTTATTTTTTATTTTAAGGTTTAGGTATAGGTTTTTATTTATTTTTTTTAGGTTTAGGTTTTAGGTTTTATTTTATTTTAGGTTTTATTTTTTTTAGCTTAAGTTTATGTTTATTTTAGTTAATTATATTTTATTTAGTTTAGGGTTTAGGTTTAGTTTATTTTATGTTTAGGTTTACATTTTATTTATTTTAGTTTAGTTTTTTTTAGGTTTAGTTTTATTTTATTTTGTTTTTTTAGTTTAGGTTTAGGTTTTCTTTTTTTAGTTTGGGGTTTAGCTTTTCTTTTTTATTTATTTTTAGGTTTAGTTCTTAGGTTTAGGTTTTTATTTGGTTTATATTTTATTTTACTTTAGGTTTATTTTATTTTTATTTTATTTAGGTATGTTATTCTTAGGTTTATTTTAGTTTTTTAGTTTAGTTTAGGTTTATTTATTTTATTTTATTTTATTTTTATTAGTTTATTTTATTTTTTTATCGGTTTAGGTTTAGGTTTTCATTTTATTTAATATTTTTTATTTAGGTTTAAGTTTATTTAATTATTTTATTGTTAGGTTTTATTTAGTTTAGGATTAAATTTTTATGATTTTATGATTTGAAGTTTAGGGTTTTAGGGTTTAGGGTTTAGTATTTTTGCATTAGGGTTTAGGGTTTTTAGAGTTTAGGGATTAGGGTTAAGGGTTAGCTTATGGTTTAGGGTTAGTTTAAGGTTTAGGATTTAAGGTTTAGGGTTAATTTAGCTTTTGGGTTTAGGGTTTAGGGTTTAGGGTTTAAGGGTTTAGGGTTTACATTTTAAGGTTTAGGATTTATGGTTTTATGGTTTAGGGCTTAGGGTTTAGAGTATAGAGTTTAAGGTTTAGGGTTAGTTTTAGTGTTTAAGGTTTATAGATAGTTTTTGTTTTAAATTATTTTAATTATTTATTTATTTTAAATGAAGTAAATTGGTAGGTTTATGTTTATTTATTTCATTTTTTATTTATTTATTTTATTATATTATTTTATTATTATTTTTACTAAGTTTAGTTTATTATTTTTAAGCTTATTTATTTTAGTTTAGGTTTTTGTTTAGTTAATATTTTAAGTTTAGGTTTAAGTTTAGGTTTAGGTTTATTATTTAGTTTAGTTTTATTTTTATTTTATTTTTAGGTTTAGGTTTAATTTTTTACATTTCGGTTTTGGTTTATGTTTTTATTTTATTTTTTATGTTTAAGTTTTAGAATTTGATTTTAGATTTTATTTTTTTAGTTTAGGTTTAGATTTATTTTTAGTTTAGTTTGTTTTATTTAGTTAAGGTTTGGGTTTATGTTTAGTTTATTTTAGGCTTAAGTTTAGGTTTTTTTTTATTTTAGTTTAGGTTTAGGTTTATTTTATTTTTATTTTAGGATTAGATTTTCCTTTTAATTAAAGGCTTAGGTTTTTAATTTATTTTAGGTTTTACTTTTAGGTTTTATTTCATTTCATTTTATTTTAGATTTTGGTTTTTTCTTTTTTAATTTTAAGTTTATTTTTATTTTTTTTAGGTTTTTTATTTTTTTGTTTAGTTTAGGTTTTTATTAAGTTAATTTTAGTTAAGTTTTTATGATTTTTTTATTTATTTTTCTTTTTAGGTTTAGGTTTAGGTTTTAGTTTATGATTTATTTTATTTTAGTTTAGGTTTTTTCATTTATTTTATTTTTAAGTTTTATTTAATTTAGGTTTAAGTTTTTAGCTTTTTAGGGTTTAGGGTTTAGGTTTAGTTTAGTGTTTAGCATTTCAGGTTTAAGGTTTAGATTTTAGGTTTAGGGTTCAAGTTTTAGTTTAGGGTTTAGGGTTTTTGGTTTTTTTTAACCGAGAACAAATTCAGATTCAATATTTCTTCTTTTTGATTTCATCAACCAAGTAACACACCATGTTTTGTAAGACACACGTGACTACATATATAAAAAATTAGCATGCATAGAACACATCAAAAACCCTAGATAGCTAGAACCGTCTCTACTATAAAATCATAATTTCATAAGCAGATGAGTCGACTATTTTTCAATTTTTATTTTATTTAGTTTTTTTTTCTTAGGATTGTTTTATTTTATTAGTTTAGTTTAGGTTTTTATTTATTTTGTTTTAGTTTATTTTTATTAGGTTATTTTATTTTATTTTTTAGGTTTAGGTTTAGGTTGTAGTTTAGGTTTTTATATTATTTTATTTATATTATTTTATGTAGGTTTAGGTTTTTTTTAAATATTTTACTTTTAGGTTTTATTAAGTTTAGGCTTCAATTTTTACATTTTTAGGGTTTAGGGTTTAGGGTTTAGGGCTTTAGGGTTTAGGGTTTAGGGTTTAGTGTTTAGGCTTTAGGGTTTTTAGGGTTTAGGGTTTAGGGTTAGCTTAGTGTTTAGGGTTTTTTTTTAAAAAAAAAAGTAAACCAGTAGGTTTAGGTTTATTTAGTTAATTTAGTTAATTTTTTATCTATTATAGTTTATTTTACTTTTTATTTCTATTTATGTTTACTTATTATTTTTATTTATTTTAGTTTTTTTTTAGGTTTAGGTTTAGCTTTAGGTTTATTTTTTAGTTGAGTTTTATTTTTTATTTAATTTTTAGGTTTATATTTTATTTTTATATTTTTAGGTTTAGGTTTAGGTTTTTATTTTATTTTTCTAGGTTTAGGTTTTAGGTTTTTAATTTAGATCAATTTTTAGGTTTTATTTTTTAGTTTAGGTATAGGTTTACTTTTAATTTATTTTATTTTATTTAGTTTAGGTTTAGGTTTAGGTTTAGTTTACTTTAGGTTTAGGTTTAGGTTTTATTTATTTTAATTTATTATAGTTTAGGTTTAAGTTTGTTTTATTTTTATTTTAGGTTTATAATTTTTTTAGTTTAAGGTTTAGGTTTTATTTTTATTTATTTTTAGGTTTTATTTTAGGTTTATTTTTTAGGTTTTGGATTTTATTTAGTTTTTAATTTATTTTATTTTAAGTTTTTTTTATTTTTATTTTAGGTTTAGTTTTATTTTATTTACATTTTAGTTTTTTAGGTTTTTATTTATTTTATTTTAATTTTTTTATTATTTTACTTTATTATTTTTTTAGGTTTAGGATTTTTGGTTTTGGTTTATTTATTTTTTATTTTTTTTTTTTATTTTTCTATATTATTTTGGTTTAGGTTTTTTCATTTATTTTGTTTTTTATTTTTTATTTAGTTTAGGTTTAGGTTTTTAGCCTTTTAATGTTTAGTTTTTGGTTTTTTTTGGGTTTAGGATTTAGGGTTTAGGATTTAAGGTTTAGTGTTTTGGGCTAGTTTAGGGTTTAGAGTTTAGGGTTTATGGTTTAGTGTTTAGGGTTTTTTAGGGTTTAGGGTTGTAGGTTTAGGGTTTGAGGTTAGGGTTTTAGGGTTTTAGCGTTTAGGATTTAAGATTTAGAGTTTAGGGTTTAGGGACTTTTTAATTTAAGTAGGTTTAGTTTTATTTAGTTTTATTTATTTATTTTATTTTTATTTATTTTAGTTTATTTTTTTATTAATTTTAGTTTATTTTATTTTAGTTTATTTTTATCTTTATTTAGTTTAGTTTATTTATTTTAGGTTTATTTAATTTAGTTTATTTTTTTTTGGTTTAGGTTTAGGTTTATTTTTATTTGAGTTTATTTTATTTTTTTTATTTTTTATTTATGTTTACCTTTTATTTTTATTTTTCTTATTTTATTCATTTTAGGTTTATTTATTTTAGTTTTGGTTTATTATTTTAGTTTATTTTTAGGTTTAGGTTTAGGTTTAGGTTTATTATTTAGGTTTATGTTTTAGTTTTCATTTTTAGGTTTAGGTTTAGGTTTTTATTTTATTTGTTTAGGTTTAAGTTTTAAGTTTTTATTTTAGGTTTAATTTTACATTTAATTTTTTTATTTAGGGTAGGTTTATTTTTAGTTTATTATATTTTATTTAGTTTAGGCTTCGGTTTAGGTTTAGTTAACCTTAGGTTTAAGATTAGGTTTTTTTTTATTTTAGTTTAGTTTATTTTAGTTTAGGTTTATGTTTATTTTAATTTTATTTTAAGTTTAGATTTTTTTTAGTTCTGGGTTTAGGTTTTATTTTTTATTTATTTTTAGGTTTTATTCTTAGGCTTATTTTGTAGATTTAGGTTTTATTTAGTTTTTATTTTATTTTAGATTTATTTTATTTTTATTTTATGTTTAGTTTGTATTTTATTTAAGTTTTTATTTTTTAGTTTAGTCAATGTTTTATTTATTTTATTTTAGTTTAATTTTAGTTTTATTTTATTTTCTTTGTTTGGTTTAGGTTTAGCTTTAGGTTTAAGTTTAGGTTTTAGTTATTTTTTTATTTTATTTTATTTATTTTATTTTATTTTGGTTTAGGTTTTTCATTTATTTTCTTTTCCATAATATTTAATTTAGGTTTAGATTTTTTAGCCTTTTAGGGTTTAGGGTTTAGGGTATAGGGTTCTTTTTTTGGGTTTAAAATTTAGTGTTTAGGGTTAAGGGTTTAGGTTTTAGGGTTTAGGATTTAAGGTTTAGGCTTAGTTAGGTTTTGGGGTTTATGGTTTGTCCAAGCTTTTAGGTTTAAGGTTTAGGTTTAGGGTTGTATATTTAGGTTTAGTTTAGGGTTAGTTTTAAGGGTTTAAGGTTTAGGGTTTAGGGTTTAGGGTTTCTGTGGTTTTATTTTTAAATTAAAAACCAAGTAGGTTTAAGTTTAATTAGTTTACTTTTATTTATTTTAGTTTTATTTATTTATTTTAGTTTATTTTATTTTTTTTTTTTATTTAGGTTTATTTTAAATTTTATTTTATTCAATTTATTTATTTTAGGTTTGTTTAATTTAGTTTAGGTTTTTATTTTAATTTATTTTTTTGTTTTAGGTTTAGGTTAATGTTTATTTATTAGTTTAGTTTTATTTTATTTTATTTTTAGGTATAGATTTTATTTTTAGTTTTAGCTTTACTTTTTATTTTATTTTTCAGGTTTAGTTTTAGGTTTAGGGTTTTTTTTTTTAAAATTAGGTAAACTAATAGGTTTAAGTTTATTTAGTCTATTTTTATTTATTTTACTTTATTTTATTTTTATTTTTATTTATGTTTGCTTTTTATTTTTATTTAGTTTAGTTTATTTATTTTAGGTTTATTTATTTTAGTTTAGATTTTTTAATTTAATTTATTTTTAAGGTTTTGGTTTAGGTTTATGTTTATTTTTTATGTTTAGGTTTTACTTTTTGTTTTTATTTTTAGGTTTAGGTTTTTATTTTATTTTTTAGGTTTATTTTTTAAGTTTTTATTATATGTTTATTTTTAGGTTTTATTTTTTTAGTTTAGGTTAGATTTACTTTTAGTTTATTAAATTTTATTTAGTTTAGGTTTAAGTTTAGGTTTAGTTTACTTTAGGTTTAGGTTTTGGTTTTTTTTTTTTTTTAATTTAGTTTATTTTAATTTATGTTTAGGTTTAGATTTTTTTTTAGTTTCAGTTTAGGTTTATTATTTATTTATTTTAGGTTTATTTATTAGATTACTTTTAGATTTAGGTTTTATTTAGTTTTATTTTATTTTATTTTAGGTTTATTTTATTTTATTTTAGGTTTAGTTTTCTTTATTTAAGTTTTTATTTTTAGTTTAGTCTAGGTTTTATTAATTTTATTTTAGTTTAGTTTTATTTTATTTTCTTTAGGTTTAGATTTATGTTTACGTTTAGGTTAAGGTTTTAGTTTATGTTTTTATTTTATTTTATTTTTTTATTTTATTTTGGTTTGGGTTTTTCATTAATTTTAATCAGGTTTATTTAATTTAGGTTTAGATTTTGGCGTTTAGGGTTTAGGTTTAGGGTTTGGGGTCTACCAGTGGTTGTGGGTTTTTTTTTGGTTAGGTTTAGGTTTAGGTTTAGGTTTAGGGTTTAGGGTTGGGCCAGGGTTTGGTATGTTATGGGTTTGGTTTAGGGGAGATTTAGGGTCAGTAGGTTTAGGTTTAGGGTTTAGGGTTAGTTTTAGGGCTCAGGGTTTAGGTTAGGCTCAGTTTTAGGATATTGGGTATTGGGGTTTTTTCTTAATTAAGCAAACTGGTAGGTTGGTTTATTTTGTTTATTTTATTTATTTTGGTTTTTTTTATTTTTATTTTAGTTTAGTTTATTTATTTTAGTTTGTTTAATTTAGTTTAGTTTTTATTTTAGTTTATGTTTTGCTCTTTGGTTTAGGTTTAGGTTTATTTTTAGTTTATTTTATTTTATTTTATTTTCAACTTTAGGTTTTCTTTAGTTTAGGTTTAGGTTTTATTTTATTTTAGGTTTGGGTTTCAAGTTTATATTTGAGAATATTTTGGTTTTATTTTTTTAGTTTAGGTTTACATATTTTTAGTTTATTTTATTTTATTTAGTTTAGGGTTTAGGTTTAGTTTATTTTAGTTTTAGGTTTAGATTTTATTTATTTTTGGTTTAGGTTTAGGTTTATTTTATTTATTTTATCTTTTTAGGGTTTTAGTTCGGTTTAGGTTTTATTTTTTTTTATTTATTTTAGGTTTGATTTTTAGGCATATTTTTTAGGTTTAGATTTTATTTAGTTTTATTTTATTTTATTTTTAGTTTATTTTATTTTATTTTCATTTAGGTTTTATTTTTTTAGGTTTTTTATTTTTGGTTTAGTTTATTTTTTTTAGTTTAGTTTAGGTTTTTATTTATTTTATTTGAGTTTAGTTATTTATTTTATTTTATTTTATCTCTATTTTAGGTTTAGGTTTTTTTTTAGGGTTTAGGGTTTAGCGTTTACGATTTAGGGTTTAGGGTTTAGTGTTTAGGCTTTATGGTTTAGGGTTTTTAGGGCTTAGTGTTTGGGTAGGTTTTAGGGTTTAAGGTTGTCGGTTTTAGGGTTTAGGTTGTAGGGTTTAGGGTTCAAGTTTTAGTTTATGGTTTAGGATTTTTGGTTTTTTTTTTTAACAGAGAACAAATACAGATTCAACATTTCTTTTTTTCGATTTTATCAACCAAGTCACAAACCAGGGAGGTAATCGAATGACCTCCTTGAGGCTAGCTAAAGCCTCATATTCTCGGGATGTCTAGACTGCATACCCATTACCATTCAATCTTACATAAGCCAACACATGAATAGAGGATAGAGAACTCAACATTTGTACACTTAAGCTATATGCACATGCATTTCTTATGTATTTATAACTATCATCATAACACATATTATTATTCATTTATAAGCTTTTGAAAAATACATTTAGATTTAATAGTGATAATAGCCACACATATATTAAATTAAATCAACACATGCAAGCTTACATAAAGGAAATCCATTTTATTTTACTTGATTTTGAAAACATGGATGCATGAAATCAAATGACATACTAAATTTAACATGATTGGAAAGAGAACAATCAAATATAAGCACATGATTCATTCAACCAAACTAGTTCTTAAGGATAATCAAATCAACTAAGATTATTAAAAGCAAACTAAAGCTTTTTTATTAATTAAGTTTTGGATTTGATTCAATTTAAGAAAGAGAAGAGAAATCATCATTTATTATTTTAAACCCATTCCCATATTACTGATTTGATTTAATTTAAGGAAATGTAATTAAGTTGATTTTATTGGTTAATTAAGTTGAAATCTTAATTAGATGAATTAATTAACCTTACCTAAGTCACCTTAAAGTAATTAACTAAATAATTACGTGCTATCATGATATGCATGGAAAATAAATTTGCAATGATCCTAGAATATAAAAGGGGTGCCATGCAATTGACTCATGATTAATAGTTAATTAGATTAAAGGACTTAATTAATTACTCTTATGGTTTTCCTACACATGTGGACTAACCATAAATTCATTAAACTCCTTTAGGTGCTTGATCTAACATCACGAGAGTGAGGGAGAATGGAGTTTGTTTGCTTTTTCTCACTTGATTTGAGCTTACCCGAGCTCCGATCAACTCTAAATGGATCTCACACCTTCATGACATCGATCAGAGGTGATCCAACGATCAAGATCACACGAGATGCAAGTTTTCTTCAGAAAGCTCCTACAAAATTTTGTCTAAGGATTGGTTTTGAAAGCATACCTCATCCGAGCTCAAGACTGGTGGCTCGAACTATTGACAAAGCTTCATCTAGTGGAGATGAAGTCCTGTTGAGCAACAATTAGATCAATTCCTTGATGTTCGCTAAGATGGCCAAGAACTGATGATTTGGAGCTTGACTTTGATCGAAGTCCCACCTTTAGTGCTCAGGAAGCTTGAGAGATGATTCATTCTTGCTCAATGAGGCCTAGGGCAAAGTTAATTTGAGTTTGATGGAGAAATAGGGAAGTTAGGTCAGAAATGGGAGTGTCCTATTTTGTGACGGACGGGAATGGCTTTTTCCATCGATGAACAAGCTTGGGAGCTTAGGGAATGGTTCTACCAGGTCATCTTGGGTAGCTTGAGCTCTATGGGATGGTTTTTATGTGTGTTTGAGTAGAAACTAGGGGGTGTATACCACCTTTCATCTTGATCAGACGATCGGATCAAATTTGTCTTCTAGTGGTTGACCGGCCATCTTAGGGAGTCATGGGTGGCAGGGAGTAGGTGAGTTAGCTCGGCTTGGTTGCTTGAAGGTGTGGAGGTGGTTGCCAAGAAGGAATCATGGGTGTTTTCTATGTCTTAAATGCTCCAATGGGTTGGGTGAGGTTATTTTATCTCCCATGGGTCATGGCCAACCCAACCACTCTGTAGGTTAGGTTGGGCAGTGTCCTAGGTGCCTAGGTGGACCATTGGGAGAGTACCAAGTGGACAAGGAATAGAAATAACTTCTTACATGGGTGATTTGTCAATATGAAGCCCTTGACCTAAGGGTAAAATGATTATTTAGCACTGAATTTGATTTGAGCAGATTTAAAATACACATGGGTTGGATGACCTGACCTCCACTAGGAAGAGGAAGAGGCTAAATAAAATAAACCTAAAAATAAAAAACCAGAATAAAATAAAAACCAAAAGAAAAATAAAAATAAAATAAACCTAAAATAAAAACTAAATAAAAACTTAAACCTAATAAATAAATAAATAATAAAACATAAACAATAAACTAAAAAAAAACCAAAACCTAAAATAAAAATAAAATAAACAAAATTAAAATAAGTAAAATCTAAACCAAAACCCTTAACTAAATAAAATAAAATAAACTAAAAATAAATCTAAACGTAAAAAAAAACCTAAAACATAAACCTAAAAAAAAGTAAACCTAAACCTAAAATTAGAAAATAAACTAAAATAAAAAACCTAAACTAAGTTAAACAAACCCAAAATAAGTAAACAAAACTACACAAAATTAAAAAATAAACATAAAAAAAATTAAATAATCTAAAATAAATAAAAAATAAACTAAATAAACTAAATAAACAAAAGAAGAAATGTTCAATCTGAATTTGTTCTCTTTTACAAACAAAAAAAATATAACAAAACCCTAAACCCTGAACTAAAACTTGAACCCTAAACCTAAAACCTAAACCCTAAACCCTAAACCCAAAAAATTTTAAATCCTAAACCCTAAACCTTAAACCCTAAACCCTAAACCCTAAACCCAAAAAAGAAAACCTAAACCCTAAAACCTAAACTAAATAAAACCCGAAAATAAAATAAATAAATAAAGAAAACCTTAATAAAATAAAATAATTAAATAAAATAAAAACTAAACATAAATCTAAAAATAAAGTAAAATAAACTATAATAAAATAAATAAAAAATTAAACTAAATTAAAAAATAAAATTAACATAAGAATAAAAAACCTAAACAAAATAAAAAATAAACGTAAATAAACCTATTGTAAAACTAAAATAAAATAAAAAAAAACAAAATAATAACCTTAACCCAAAAAATAAACCTAAAAATAAGACATTAAAATAATTAAAAAAATAAAACCTAAACCTGAAATAAAAATAAAATAAACAAAATAAAATAAACCTAAACCTAAACTAAAAGAGACTAAACAAAAATAAATAAAGCTTAAACCTAAACCTAAAATAAGCTAAACCTAAACCCTAAGCTAAATAAAATAAAATAAACTAAAAATAAACCAAAACCTAAAATAAAAAAATAAAACCTAAACATAAAACTAAATAAAAACTTAACCTAAACCAAAAAATAAAAAATAAAACTTAAACCTAAAAAAAAATTAAAAATAAAACTCAACTAAAAAATAAACTTAAACCTAAACCTAAACCTAAAAAATAAACTAAAAAATACCCTAAATAAAATCAATAAACAGAAAAATAAAATAATCTAAACTAAAAAATAAAATAAATAAAAAAAATCTAAATTAAATTTGTTCTGCTTAAAAAAAATCCTAAACCCTAAACTAAAAATCAAACCTAAAACCTTTAAACCCTAAACCTAAAACCTAAACCCTAAAACCTAATTGTAAACCCTAAACCTAAAACCCTAAAACATAAAGCCTAAACCCTAAGCCCTAAATCGTAAACCTAAAAAAATAAACCCCTCATCTAACCCTAAAACTTAAACCTTAAACCCTAGACCCTAAACCCTAAAAAGCTAAAAACCTAAACCTAAACTAAATAAAACCTAAATATAAAATAAATAAATAAATGTAAACCAAAATAAACTTAAAAAATAAAATAAAATAAAAGCCTAAACATAAACCTTAAAAACTAAAAACTAAAAAATAAAAACTAAATAAAAATATAATTACTAAAATTCTAGACTAAACTAAAAAAAAACCTAACTAAAAATAAAAAAATAAAAAAAACTAAAATAAATAAAAAGGAAACTAAATAAACATAAACCAATCAGTTTACTTAATTTTAAAAATATAAAAATAAAAAAAATATAAAAATGAAAACCCTAGCCCTAAACACTAAACCCTAAACCTACAACCCTAAATCCTAAACCCTAAACCCTAAACCCTTAACCCTAAACCCTAAACCCTAAAACCTAAAACCCTAAACCATAAACCCTAAATCAGAAACCCCAAACCAGAACTCAAACACTAAACCCTAAAAACCTATAAACCTAAACTTAAACTAAATAAAACCTAAAAATAAAATATTTAAAAAAACTTAAACATAAATAAAATAAAATAAAATAAAAACCTAAACTAAAACCTAAATTGAAACCTAAAAATTAAATAAAATAAAAAATAAAAACTTAAACTTAACAAAAAAAATAAAATAAACATAAAAATAAAAACATAATTAAAATCAAACAAAAACATAAAATTAAAATAAAATGAACTTAAAACAAAATAAAATAAAAACTTAAACCTAAAAATAAAACCTAAAAGTAAATAAATAATTAAACCTAAACCCAAAACTAAGAAAAACCTAAACCTAAAATTAACAAAATAAAATAAATCTAAACCTAAACTAAAATAAACTAAACTAAAATAAATAAAACTTAAACCTAATCCTAAAATGAACTAAACCTGAACCATAAACTAAGTAAAATAAAATAAACTATAAATAGACCTAAACTTAAACAAAAAAATAAAACCTAAAAATAAACCTAAAATAAAAACCTAAAACCTAAACCTCAACCTAAATAGAGCCTAAACCCTAAACTAAATAATAAAAAATAAAACCTAAACCTAAAAAATACAATAAAATGAAACTAAACTAAAACAAAATAAATCTAAACCTACACCTAAAAAAATAAACTAAATTAAAAAACTTAATCTACAAAAAATAAAACATAAAATTAATAAACTAAACTAAGTAAGAATGAAAAATAAATAATAAAATATAAAATAAACCAAGTAAACTAAATAAACCTAAACCTACTGGTTTACTTAATTTTTTTTAAAAAATCCCTAAACCCCAAACCCTAAACACTAAATCCTAAACCCTAAACCCTAAACAGTAAACCCTAGAACTAACCCTAAGCACTAAACTTTATATGTAACACCCTAAACCCTAAACCCTCAACCCTAAACTAACCTTAAACTCTAAACCCTAAATCGTAAACCCTAAACCCTAAACCCTAACCTGAACCCTAAACCATAAACCCAAAAACCCTAAACCTTAAACACTAAATTAATCCTAAACCCTAAACTCAAAACCTTAAACCCAAAACCTTAAAACCTAAACTTTAAATCATAAATTGTAAAAACCCAAAACCTAAAAGCCTAAACACTAAACCCTAAATCATAAACCCTAAAATCCTAAACCATAAACACTAAACACTAAACCCTAAACCTTAAACCCTAAACTTGAAACCCTAAAAATCTGAAAAAATAAATTTGAACTAAAATAAGTAAAATGTAAACCTAAACCTAAATTAAACTAAACCTTAACTTAAAGCTATAAAATCAAATACTCTAAAAATAAACCTAAACTTAAACTAAAAAATAAAACCAAAAAATAAACCTAAAATAAAAACCTAAAACCTAAACCTTATAAAATAAAATAAAAACCTAAACCTAAACCTATAAATAAAAAAATAAAACCTAAATTTAAAAAATAAAATAAAAATAAAACTAAACTAAAAAATAAACATAAACCAAAAATAAATATTCTAAACTAAATAAAAATAAAAAATAAACCTAAATAAAAATAAAAAATAAAATAAATAAAAATAAAATAAAGAAACTAAATAAACCTAAACCTAAACCCTAAAACCATAAACCCTAAACCCTAAATCTTTAACCCAAAACCCTAAACCCTAAATGTTAAAATTAACCCTAAACCCTAAACCCTAAATCCTTAAACTCTAAAACCCTAAACCTTAAACCCTAAAACAAAAACCCTAAACCCAAAAACCCTAACCCTAAACCCTAAACCCTAAAACCCTAAACCAAAGCCTAAACATAAACCTAAAGTTAAACCAAAAATTAAACTAAAATAAAAATCCTAAATAAAAATAAATTAACCTTAAATATATAAATTAAACTAAATAAAAATAAAAAATAAACTAAAATAAATAAAAAAATAAACTAAATAAACCTAAGCCTATTACTTTAGTTAAAACCATAAACCCTAAACCCTAAACCCTAAAAGCTAAATCTTAAACCTTAAAACCTAAATCGTAAACCCTAAACCTAACCCTAAACCCTAAACCTAAAACTCTAAACCATAAACCCTAAATGAAAAATAAGAAGTAAATAAATAAAACCACAACCCTAAACCCTAAATCTAACACTAAAACTAACCCTAAACCCTAAAATCTAAACCCTAAGCACTATACCTTAAAACTAACCCTAAACCCTAAACTTACAACTCTAAAATAAACCCAAAACCCTCAACTTACAACCTACAACCCTAAACCCAAAAAGCCTAAACCTTCTACCCTAAACCCTAAGCCCAAAAGACCTACACCCTATACCCTAAACCCTAAACCCTAAACTCTAAACCATAAAACCTACAACCCTAAACCTTAAACACAAAGCCCTAAACCCTAAAACTTAAATGGTAAATCTTAACCCCAAAAAGCCTAAATTCTAAACCTAAATCCTAAACCCTAAAACCCTAAACCCTGAAACCCTAAACCCTTAACCATAAACACTAAACCCTAAACCCCAAACCCAAAAACCAAAACCCAAAACCCTAAACCATATTAACCTAAAATCTAAACTAAATAAAACCTAAAAATAAAAAATAAATAAAAAACTTAAACCTAAATGAAATAATAAAATATAAGAAAATAATAAACTAAAATAAAATATAAACCTAAACTTAAAAATAAAATAACATAAAAAAAATAAACTAAAATAAATTAAATAAAAACTTAAACTAAACCAAAAAATAAAATAAACCTAAGAATAAAAAATTTTAATAAAATAAAAATAGAATAAACTTAAAATGAAATAAAATAAAAATTAAATATAAACATAAGCCAAAAAAATAAACCTCAAAATAAAACCCAAACCCTAAACTAAAAATAAAAAATAAACATAAAAATAAAATAAAATAAAATAAACCTAACCCTAAACTAAAATAAACTAAACAACAACCACTAAAACCTAAACCTAAACCTAAAATAAACTAAGCCTAAATCCTAAAATAAATTTAAAAAAATAAACTAAAGTAAACCTAAACCTAAAATAAACCTAAAATAAAACCTAAACCTAAAAAAATCCTAAACCTAATCCTAAAAATATAAAATAAAACCTTAAGCTAAAAAATAAAATAAAAAAATTAAACTAAAAGATAAACATAAACCTAAACATAAACCTAGAAAAAACTAAAATAAAAAAATAAAGTAAACTGGTAGGTTTAGGTCATTTTAGGGTTTAGGTTTTTTGGTTTAGGGTTTAGAATTAGAATTTAGGATTTAGGATTTAGGGTTTATAGTTTAGGGTTTATGGTTTAGGGTTTTTCTAAAAAAAAAAAAATTAAGTAAACTGGTATGTTTATGTAGTTTTTTAATTTTATTTAGTTAATTTTATTTTTTTATTTAAGTTTATTTTTTATTTAGTTTACTTTATTTATATTAGGTTTATTTATTTTAATTTCTATTTGTCTATTTTAGTTTATTTTTTAAGTTTAGGTTTAGGTTTAGGTTTAGGTTTATTTTTTGTTTATTTTATTTTTATTTTATTTTTTAGGTTTAGGTTTTATTTTTTATTTTTAGGTTTAGATATAGGTTTCTATATTATTCTTTTAGCTTTAATTTTAGGTTTTTATTTTAGGCTTATTTCAAGGTTTTATTTTTAGTTTATTTTATTTTATTTAGTTTATGGTTTAGGTTTAGGTTTAGGTTTTATTTATTTTAGTTTAGTTTATGTTAGTTTAGGTAGGTTAATTTTATTTTGGTTATTTTAGGTTTAGGTTTTTATTTTTAGTTTAGGGTTTATGTTTTATTTTATTTTTATTTTTAGGTTTATTTTTATAGTTTATGTTTTTATTTAGTTTTTGATTTATTTAATATTGGTTTATTTTAATTTTATTTAACCTTTGTATTTTATTTTATTTAGGTTAATTATTTAGTTTAATTTTATTTTAGTTTATTTTTATTTATTTTATTTTGGTTTATTTTTTTTATTTATTTTATTTTATTTTAGGTTTAGATTTAGGTTTAGGTTTACTAGGTTTTTTATTTTATTTTTATTTTATTTAGGTTTACATATTTTATTTATTTTATTTTAGGTTTTATTTAATCTTAGGTATTTAGTTTTGGGTTTAGTGGTTTATGGTTTAGGGTTTATGGTTTGGGGTTTGGGTTTGAGTTTGTTTAGGGTTTAGGTAGGTTTAGGTTTAGGTTTAGACCAGGGTTTAGGGTTTAGGTCCACTGCCTGTTTAAGCCACTGCCTGAGCAGGATGTAAGTTTAGAGTTTAGGGTTTAAGTTTTAGCATTAGTTTTAGGGTTTAGGGTTAATGGTTTTTTAGGGTTTAGTATTTAGGATTTAGGGTTGGGTTTAGAGTTTAGGGTTTAGGATTTAAGATTTAGGGTTTATGGTTTAGGGTTTTTTTTAAAAAAAAACTAAGTAAACCGATTGGTTTAGGTTTATTTATTTTATTTACTCTATTTTTTATTTATTTTATTTTATTTTATTTTATTATTTTTATTTAGGTTTATTTTTATTTAGTTTAGTTTATTTATTTTCATTTCAATTTTCTATTTTAGTTTATTTTTTAGGTTTATGTTTAGGTTCATGTTTATTTTTTTAATTTATTTTTATATTTATTTTAGGATTTATGGTTTTTATGGTTTAGGGTTTATGGTTTATCGTTAGCTTAAGGTTTAGGGATAGATTATGCTTCAGGGTTTAGGGCTTACAGTTTATGGCTTAGGGTTAGGGTTTTTTTAAAATTTTTAAAATTTTGAATTTTTTTTAATTAAATAAACTGGTAGGTTTAGTTGTATTTAGTTTATTTTTTATTTATTTTAATTTTATTTAATTTTTAATTTTTATTTAGCTTCTATTTTTTAATTTTTATTTAGTTTAGTTTATTTATTTTAGATTTATTTATTTTAGTTTAAGTTTTTTATTTTAGTTTATTTTTTAGCTTTAGGTTTATTTTTCAGTATAGTTTTCTTTTTATTACATTTTTTAGGTTTCGATTTTATTTTTTATTTTTAGGTTTAAGTTTAGGTTTTTATTTTATTTTTTTTAGTTTTCATTTTAGGATTTTATTTTAAGTTTATTTCTGGGCTTTATTTTTTAGTTTAGGTTTAGATTTAAGTTTAGTTTATTTTAGGTTTAAGTTTAGGTTTTATTTATTTTAGTTTAGTTTAGGTTTAGTTTTTTTTTGTTTTTATTTTAGGTTTAACCTTTTTTTTTAGTTTAGGGTTTAGGGTTTATTTTTTATTTATTTTTTGGTTTTACTTTTTTGATTTATTTGTTAGGTTTAGATTTTTATTTAGTTTTTAGTTTTCTTATTTTAGGTTTATTTTATTTTTATTTTATGTTTAATTTAAATTTTATTTAGGTTTTTTTTATTTTTGTTAGATTTTAACTTAATTATTTCAGTTTAGTTTTTATTTTTTATTTTATTTTCTTCTTAGGTTTAGGTTTAGGTTTAGGTTTGAGTGTATGTTTTTATTTTATTTTGGTTTAGATTTTTTTAATTATTTTATTTTTTATGTTTTATTTAGTTTAGGCTTAGGTTTTTAGCTTTTTAGGGTTTATGATTTATGGTTTAGGGTTTAGGGTTAGCTTAGGGTTTAGGGTTTAGGGTTTAGGGTTTGGGGTTTAGGGTTTAAGATTTAGGGTTTAGGGTTTAGGGTTTAGGGATTACGGTCTAGGGTTTCTATTTTAGGGTTTAACATTTAGGGTTTTAGGATTTAGGGTTTAAGTTTTAAGCTTTAGGGTTCTTTTGGTTTAGGGTTTAAGGTTTAGGTTTTAGGTTTAAGGTTCAAGTTTTAGTTTATGGTTTTTCTTTTTTTTTCTTTTTAATAGAGATTAAATTCTTATTGAACATTTCTTCTTTTTGATTTCATCAACCAAGTAACACACCATGTTTTCTAAGACACAAGTGATGACATAGATAAAAAATGTGCACGCATAGAGCAAATCAAAAACCTTAGATAACTAGAACCATCTCTACCATAAAGACATAGTTCTATAAGAAATTGATTGGATCGATCGTTCTTCAGTTTCTCTAGTTCCCAATAAAACCTCCCCGACCTCTTTAATAGTGGGATTCAACATCATATCTCTGATCTCTATCTCCGCCATCACCATGGCTCTAACCACCATCACTGCTCCCACCTCCATAACCACCACTTCTTTTACCACCACCTCCACATCCACCAGCACCTCCATATCCCTAACCACCAATCAGATAACTGGGCCTCTGCCTTCACCTCCACTACCAGATCTAGACCAAGCCTGGTTGACGGTGATATTCTTGCCTTCAAGGTTCTACCTATTCTTAGGGTTTAAGTTTAAGTTTAGTTTATAAGGTTTTAGGTTTAGGTTTATTTTTAATTTATTTAGTTACTTTAGGTTTAGGTTTATGATTTAGGGATTAGGGATAGGGTTTAGGGTCTAGGATTTTAGGGTTTAGGCTTTTAGGGGTTAAGGTTTAGGGGGGTTTAGTTTAGGGTTTAGGGTTTTTTTAGGGTTTAAGGTTTAGGGTTGTAAGTTTAGGCTTTAGGGTTTAGGTGTAGGTTTTAGGATTTAGGTTTAGTGTTTAGGATTTAGGGTTTATTGTTTAGGGTTTAAGATTTTGGATTTAGGTTTTAGGGTTTAAGTTTTAGGTTTAGGGTTCTGGTTTAAGTTTTAGGTTTAAGGTTCTGGTTTTAGTTTAGGGTTTAGGGCTTTTTTTAAAATTGAACAAATTCAGATTCAACATTTCTTCTTTTCGATTTCATCAACCAAGTAACACACCAAATTTTGTAATGCATAAGTGAAAAATAGATATAAAATGAGCACGATAGAGCAAATCAAAAATACTAGATAACTAGAACCTTCTCTACTATAAAGAGCTAGCTCCATAAGCAATAGATCGGATTGACCATTCTTTATTTTTCCAGTTCCCATCAGAACCACCCCAGTCTCTCGAGTAGTAGGGTCTACCATCAAATCCCCGATCTCTCCCTTTGCCACCACCATGATTGTAACCTCTGTCGTGCCTCCCGCCTCCATAACCACCCCGGCTCTAACCACCACCTCCACATCTACCACTCATCCCCCCCCACCACCACTATGATAATCGCTGCCTCTACCTTTGACTCCACCACCAGATCTACACTGAGCCTGATTGACGTGATGTTCTTGCCATCAAGGTTTTTCCCATTCTTAGGGTTTAGTTTTTTTTAGGGAAAGTTAGAAATTTATTACCTTAAAAATAAAGGATACAGTGTCATTAAAAGGGGTAAAGCTCAAATTTCTAATGCTCACAGAGCTACAAGAAACCTAAAGAGCTAAACCCCTATCTAACTATAATGGAAAAAAGAAAATAAAAGAGCAAAAGTAATAGCATAAAAGCAAATCAGAAAGTACACAAAAAGAACTAATAAAACTTAAGAAAACAATAAAAGGACTAGTCAGCAGTAGTTCATGATCCCTTTGAGAAGGAAAGACAAGCAAGATCCACATCAACAGTACTTGAATTGGCTAAGTAAAGATCATTCCATCTATGAAGTTCCAACCTAGAAAAGAAATCTGCAAAACACTACAAAAGAAATGGCCATAGCTCAAGGAAAATTGATAAAGTAAATAATTTAGAAAGAGCTGAGAAAGAGAAGGGCATTATTAAGATCATCTCAAGGGGTAACAATACATATGAGCATCCAAACTTCATGAGAAGGGTTACAATCATATGCATGCTACCAACTAGAGAGAAGATGTAGAGAAACATCAAGGCCATCATAGCCAGCATACCTGATATAAGCAATCATGCAAGGCAAAATAGTCCAAAGTGATCTAGTTCCTGCACTAAAAAATAGAGAAAAATAGCTAGAAACCACCCAAATAGAAAACCCACCAACCAAAACACACAAATGCAAAACACATAAAGAATTTTATTATATTTTTTTAAGTTTAGGTTTTAGGTTTTTATTTAAGGTTTATTTTATTTTTTAGTTTAGATTTAGGTTTAATTTTAGTTTATTTTATTTTATTTAGTTTAGGTTTAGGTTTAGGTTTATTTTATTTTAGGTTTAGGTTTTGGTTTTAATTATTTTAATTTAGGTTTAGGTTTATTTTATTTTTATTTTGGATTAGGTTTTCTTTTTTAGTTTAGGGTTTATGTATTATTTTTATTTAATTCTAGGTTTTATTATTAGATTTATTATTTTTTATTAAATTTTTATTTAGTTTTTTATTTTATTATATTTTAAGTTTATTTTATTTTTATTTTAGGTTTAGTCTTTTTTATTTAAGTTTCTCATTTATTTAATTTAGTTTAGGTTTTTATTTGTTTTATTTTGAGTTTAGTTTTTATTTTTTTCCTTTTTAATTTTATGTTTAGTTTTAGGTTTATGTTTAGGATTTAGTTTATGTTTTTATTTTATTTTATTTATTTTATTTTATTTTGGTTTAGATTTTATTTATTTATTTATTTTATTTTTAGGTTTTATTTAGTTTAGGTTTAGGTTTTTAGCTTTTAAGGGTTTAGGGTTTGGGGTTTGGGGTTTAGGGTTTAAAGTTTATCATTTTTTGGGTTTAAGGTTTAGGGGTTAGTGTTTGGGGTATAGGGTTTAGGTTTTAGGGTTAAGGATGGGGGTTTAGGTTTAGTAGTTTAGGGTGGTTTTAGGGTTGGGTTTAGGATTTAGGATTTAGGTCCAGGTAGAAGTTTAGTTTAGGGTTTAGGGTTTTTGATTTTTTTTAACAGATAATAAATTTAGATTCAATATTTCTTCTTATGTTTATTTAGTTTATTTATTTTAATTTTAAATTTTATTTATGTTTACTACTTTTATTTTGATTTATTTTAGTTTATTTATTTTATATTTATTTATTTTAGTTTAGGTTTTATTTTATTTTAGTATTTAAGTTTGGGTTTAGGCTTTGGTTTATTTTTTAGTTGAGTTTTATTTACATTTTATTTTTCAGGTTTGGGTTTTATTTTTTATTTTAAGGTTTAGGTATAGGTTTTAATTTATTTTTTTTAGGTTTAGGTTTTAGGTTTTTATTTTAGGTTTACTTTTAGGTTTTATTTTTTAGCTTAAGTTTATGTTTATTTTTAGTTAATTATATTTTATTTAGTTTAGGGTTTAGGTTTAGATTATTTTATGTTTAGGTTTACATTTTATTTATTTTAGTTTATTTTTTTTAGGTTTAGTTTTATTTTATTTTGTTTTTTTTAGTTTAGGTTTAGGTTTTCTTTTTTTTTAGTTTGGGGTTTAGCTTTTCTTTTATTTATTTATTTTTTAGGTTTAGTTCTTAGGTTTAGGTTTTATTATATTTTATTTTACTTTAGGTTTATTTTATTTTATTTTATTTAGGTATGTTATTCTTAGGTTTATTTTTATTTTTAGTTTAGTTTAGGTTTTTATTTATTTTATTTTAGTTTATTTTTATTAGTTTATTTTATTTTATTTTCAGGTTTAGGTTTAGGTTTTACTTTAGGTTTTCATTTTATTTAATATTTTTTATTTAGGTTTAAGTTTATTTAATTATTTTATTGTTAGGTTTTATTTAGTTTAGGATTAAATTTTTATGCTTTTATGATTTGAAGTTTATTTTTAGGGTTTAGGTTGCATTAGGGTAGTTAGGGTTTAGAGTTTAGGGATTAGGGTTAGGGTGCCATGGTTTAGGGGTTAGTTTAAGGTTTAGGATTTAAGGTTTAGGGTTAATAGCTTCTTTTGGAGGGTTTAGGGTTTAGGGTTTAAGGGTTTAGGGTTTACATTTTAAGGTTTAGGATTTATGGTTTTATTTTTAGGGCTTAGTTAGAGTAGAGTTTTAGGTTTTAGTGTTTAAGGTTTATAGATAGTTTTTGTTTTAAATTATTTTAATTATTTATTTATTTTAAATGAAGTAAATTGGTAGGTTTATGTTTATTTATTTCATTTTTTATTTATTTATTTTATTATATTATTTTATTATTATTTTTACTAAGTTTAGTTTATTATTTTTAAGCTTATTTATTTTAGTTTAGGTTTTGTTTAGTTAATATTTTAAGTTTAGGTTTAAGTTTAGGTTTTTTATTATTTAGTTTAGTTTTATTTTTATTTTATTTTTAGGTTTAGGTTTAATTTTTTACAGGTTTTGGTTTATGTTTTATTTTATATTTTATGTTTAAGTTTTAGAATTTGATTTTAGATTTTATTTTTTAGTTTAGGTTTAGATTTTAGTTTAGTTTGTTTTAGTTAAGGTTTGGGTTTATGTTTAGTTTATTTTAGGCTTAAGTTTAGGTTTATTTTTATTTTAGTTTAGGTTTAGGTTTATTTTATTTTTATTTTAGGATTAGATTTTCCTTTTAATTAAAGGCTTAGGTTTTTTTAATTTATTTTTAGGTTTTACTTTTAGGTTTTTATTTCATTTCATTTTATTTTAGATTTTGGTTTTTTCTTTTTTAATTTTAAGTTTATTTTTATTTTTTTTAGGTTTTTTATTTTTTTGTTTAGTTTAGGTTTTTATTAAGTTAATTTTAGTTAAGTTTTTATGATTTTTTTATTTATTTTTCTTTTTAGGTTTAGGTTTAGGTTTTAGTTTATGTTTTTATTTTATTTTATTTATTTTATTTTAGTTTAGGTTTTTTATTTATTTTATTTTTAAGTTTTATTTAATTTAGGTTTAAGTTTTTAGCTTTTTAGGGTTTAGGGTTTAGTTTAGTGTTTAGCAGGTTTAAGGTTTAGATTTTAGGTTTAGTTCAAGTTTTAGTTTAGGGTTTAGGGTTTTGGTTTTTTTTAAGCAGAGAACAAATGATTCAATATTTCTTCTTTTGATTTCATCAACCAAGTAACACACCATGTTTTGTAAGACAATTACTACATAAAAAAATCAGCATGCATAGAACACATCAAAAACCCTAGATAGCTAGAACCGTCTCTACTATAAAATCATAATTTCATAAGCAGTAGATCGAGTCAGCTATTTTTCAATTTTTATTTTATTTAGTTTTTTTTTCTTAGGATTGTTTTATTTTATTAGTTTAGTTTAGGTTTTTATTTATTTTGTTTTAGTTTATTTTTATTAGGTTATTTTATTTTATTTTTAGGTTTAGGTTTAGGTTGTAGTTTAGGTTTTATATTATTTTATTTATATTATTTTATGTAGGTTTAGGTTTTTTTTAAATATTTTACTTTTAGGTTTTATTAAGTTTAGGCCCAATTTTACATTTTAGGGTTTAGGGTTTAGGGTTTAGGGTTTAGGGTTTAGGTGTTTTAGGGTTTAGGGTTTAGGGTGAGCTTAGCATTTAGGGTTTTTTTTTTAAAAAAAAAGTAAAATAGTTGGCTTAGGTTTATTTAGTTAATTTAGTTAATTTTATCTTTATTATAGCTTCTTTTAATTTTTATTTTTATTTATGTTTACTTTTTATTTTTTTATTTTAGTTTTTTTTAGGTTTAGGTTTAGCTTTAGGTTTATTTTTTAGTTGAGTTTTATTTTTTATTTAATTTTTAGGTTTATATTTTATTTTTATATTTTTAGGTTTAGGTTTAGGTTTTTATTTTATTTTTCTAGGTTTAGGTTTTAGGTTTAATTTAGATCAATTTTAGGTTTTATTTTTTAGTTTAGGTATAGGTTTACTTTTAATTTATTTTATTTTATTTAGTTTAGGTTTAGGTTTAGGTTTAGTTTACTTTAGGTTTAGGTTTTATTTATTTTAATTTATTATAGTTTAGGTTTAAGTTTGTTTTATTTTTATTTTAGGTTTATTTTTTTTTAGTTTAAGGTTTAGGTTTATTTTATTTATTTTTAGGTTTTATTTTAGGTTTATTTTTTAGGTTTGGATTTATTTAGTTTTAATTTATTTTATTTTAAGTTTTTTTTATTTTTATTTTAGGTTTAGTTTTTATTTTATTTACATTTCTTAGTTTTGTTTAGGTTTTTATTTATTTTATTTTAATTTTGTTTTTATTATTTTACTTTATTATTTTTTAGGTTTAGGTTTAGGTTGAGCTTTAGGTTTTGGTTTTAGTTTATTTTTTTATTTTTTTTATTTTTCTATATTATTTTGGTTTAGGTTTTTTCATTTATTTTGTTTTTTATTTTTTATTTAGTTTAGGTTTAGCCTTTTAATGTTTAGGTTTATGGTTTTTTTGTTTAGGTTTTAAGGTTAGGTTTATAGGAGTTTAGAGTTTAGGGTTTATGGTTTAGTGTTTAGGGTTTTTTAGGGTTTAGGGTTGTAGGTTTAGGGTTGAGGTTAAGGGTTTAGGGTTTAGGGTTTAGCGTTTAGGATTTAAGATTTAGAGTTTAGGGTTTAGGGACTTTTTTTAATTTAAGTAGGTTTAGTTTTATTTAGTTTATTTTTTATTTATTTTGCTTTATTTTTTATTTATTTTAGTTTATTTTTTATTAATTTTAGTTTATTTTATTTTAGTTTATTTTTATCTTTATTTAGTTTAGTTTATTTATTTTAGGTTTATTTAATTTAGTTTATTTTTTTTTTGGTTTAGGTTTAGGTTTATTTTTGCTTATTTGAGTTTATTTTATTTTTTATTTTTATTTATGTTTACCTTTTTATTTTTATTTTTCTTATTTTATTCATTTTAGGTTTATTTATTTTAGTTTTGGTTTATTATTTTAGTTTATTTTTAGGTTTAGGTTTAGGTTTAGGTTTATTATTTAGGTTTATGTTTTAGTTTTCATTTTTAGGTTTAGGTTTAGGTTTTTATTTTATTTGTTTAGGTTTAAGTTTTAAGTTTTTATTTTAGGTTTAATTTTACATTTAATTTTTTTTTATTTAGTAGGTTTATTTTAGTTTATTATATTTTATTTAGGCGGTTTAGGTTTAGTTAACCTTAGGTTTAAGATTAGGTTTTTTTTTATTTTAGTTTAGTTTATTTTAGTTTAGGTTTATGTTTATTTTAATTTTATTTTAAGTTTAGATTTTTTTTTAGTTCGGGTTTAGGTTTTATTTTTATTTATTTTTAGGTTTTATTCTTAGGCTTATTTTGTAGATTTAGGTTTTATTTAGTTTTTATTTTATTTTAGATTTATTTTATTTTTATTTTATGTTTAGTTTGTATTTTATTTAAGTTTTTTATTTTTTAGTTTAGTCAATGTTTTTATTTATTTTATTTTAGTTTAATTTTTAGTTTTTATTTTATTTTCTTTGTTTGGTTTAGGTTTAGCTTTAGGTTTAAGTTTAGGTTTTAGTTATTTTTTTATTTTATTTTATTTATTTTATTTTATTTTGGTTTAGGTTTTTCATTTATTTTCTTTTTCCATAATATTTAATTTAGGTTTAGATTTTTAGCCTTTTAGGGTTTAGGGTTTAGGGTATAGGGTTCTTTTTTTGGGTTTAAAATTTAGTGTTTAGGGTTAAGGGTTTAGGGTTTTAGGTTTAGGATTTAGTTATTAGTTTTGGGGTTTATGGTTTAGGGTCTAAGGCTTTTTAAGGTTTAAGGTTTAGGGTTTAGGGTTGTATATTTAGGGTTTAGGGTTTAGGGTTAGTTTTACGGTTTAAGGTTTAGGGTTTAGGGTTTAGGGTTTCAGGGTTTTTATTTTTAAATTAAGTAAACTAGTAGGTTTAAGTTTAATTAGTTTACTTTTTATTTATTTTAGTTTTATTTATTTATTTTAGTTTATTTTATTTTTTATTTTTATTTAGGTTTATTTTTAAATTTTATTTTATTCAATTTATTTATTTTAGGTTTGTTTAATTTAGTTTAGGTTTTTTATTTTAATTTATTTTTTTTGTTTTAGGTTTAGGTTAATGTTTATTTATTAGTTTAGTTTTATTTTTATTTTATTTTTTAGGTATAGATTTTATTTTTTAGTTTTAGCTTTACTTTTTTATTTTATTTTTTCAGGTTTAGTTTTAGGTTTAGGGTTTTTTTTTTAAAATAATAGGTTTAAGTTTATTTAGTCTATTTTATTTATTTTACTTTATTTTATTTTTATTTTTATTTATGTTTGCTTTTATTTTATTTAGTTTAGTTTATTTATTTTAGTTTATTTATTTTAGTTTAGATTTTAATTTAATTTATTTTAAGGTTTTGGTTTAGGTTTATGTTTATTTTTTTATGTTTAGGTTTTACTTTTGTTTTATTTAGGTTTTAGGTTTTTTATTTTTTATTTTTAGGTTTATTTTTTTAAGTTTTATTATATTTTATTTTAGGTTTTATTTTTTTTAGTTAGGTTAGATTTACTTTTAGTTTATTAAATTTTATTTAGTTTAGGTTTTTAGTTTAGTTTTTAGGTTTAGGTTTTGGTTTTTTTTTTTTTTTAATTTAGTTTATTTTAATTTATGTTTAGGTTTAGATTTTTTTTTAGTTTCGAGTTTAGGTTTTATTATTTATTTATTTTTAGGTTTTATTTATTAGATTACTTTTTAGATTTAGGTTTTTATTTAGTTTTTATTTTATTTTATTTTAGGTTTATTTTATTTTTATTTTAGGTTTAGTTTTCTTTTATTTAAGTTTTTTATTTTTTAGTTTAGTCTAGGTTTTTATTAATTTTATTTTAGTTTAGTTTTATTTTATTTTCTTTTTTAGGTTTAGATTTATGTTTACGTTTTTAGGTTTTTTTAGTTTATGTTATTTTATTTTATTTTATTTTGGTTTGGGTTTTTTCATTAATTTTAATTGTAGGTTTTATTTAATTTAGGTTTAGATTTTTGGCAGTTTTAGGGTTTAGGGTTTAGGGTTTGGGGTTTACGGTTTAGGGTTTAGGGTTTTTTTTTTTTTGGTTTAAGTTTTAGGGTTTAGGTTTTAGGGTTTAGGGTTTAGGGTTTAGGGTTAGTTTTTAGGGTTTAGGGTTTAGGGTTTAGGGTTTAGGGTTGTAGGTTTAGTGTTTAGGGTTTAGGGTTAGTTTTAGGGTTTAGGGTTTAGGTTTTAGTGTTTAGGGTTTAGGATATTGGGTTTATGGTTTCGGGGGGGTTTTTTCTTAATTAAGTAAATTGGTAGGTTAAGGTTTATTTTGTTTATTTTTTATTTATTTTGGTTTTTTTATTTTTATTTAGTTTAGTTTATTTATTTTAGGTTTGTTTAATTTAGTTTAGTTTTTTTTATTTTAGTTTATGTTTTTGCTTTTGGTTTAGGTTTAGGTTTATTTTTTAGTTTAGTTTTATTTTTATTTTATTTTTCAACTTTAGGTTTTTCTTTTAGTTTTAGGTTTAGGTTTTTATTTTATTTTTTTAGGTTTGGGTTTCAAGTTTATATTTGAGGTGTATTTTTGGTTTTATTTTTTTAGTTTAGGTTTAAGTATATTTTTAGTTTATTTTATTTTATTTAGTTTAGGGTTTAGGTTTAGTTTATTTTAGTTTTAGGTTTAGATTTTATTTATTTTTGGTTTAGGTTTAGGTTTATTTTATTTTGTTTATTTTAATTTTAGGGTTTTTTTTAGTTCAGGGTTTAGGTTTTATTTTTTTTATTTATTTTTAGGTTTGATTTTTAGGTATATTTTTTAGGTTTAGATTTTTATTTAGTTTTTATTTTATTTTATTTTTAGTTTATTTTATTTTTATTTTTCATTTAGGTTTTATTTTTTTTAGGTTTTTTATTTTTTGGTTTAGTTTATTTTTTTTAGTTTAGTTTAGGTTTTTATTTATTTTATTTGAGTTTAGTTATTTATTTTTATTTTATTTTATCTCTCATTTTAGGTTTGTAGTTTAGGGTTTAGGGTTTAGCTTCTGATTTAGGGTTTAGGGTTTAGTTTTTAGGCTTTATGGTTTAGGGTTTAGGGCTTAGTGTTGGGTAGGTTTGGGTTTAAGGTTGTTTTAGTAGGGTTTTAGGGTTCAAGTTTTAGTTTATGGTTTAGGATTTTTTTAACAGAGAACAAATACAGATTCAACATTTCTTTTTTTCGATTTTATCAACCAAGTCACAAACCAGGGAGGTAATCGAATGACCTCCTTGAGGCTAAAGCCTCATATTCTGGATGTCTACGATACCCATTACCATTCAATCTTACATAAGCCAACACATGAATAGAGGATAGAGAACTCAACATTTGTACACTTAAGCTATATGCACATGCATTTCTTATGTATTTATAACTATCATCATAACACATATTATTATTCATTTATAAGCTTTTGAAAAATACATTTAGATTTAATAGTGATAATAGCCACACATATATTAAATTAAATCAACACATGCAAGCTTACATAAAGGAAATCCATTTTATTTTACTTGATTTTGAAAACATGGATGCATGAAATCAAATGACATACTAAATTTAACATGATTGGAAAGAGAACAATCAAATATAAGCACATGATTCATTCAACCAAACTAGTTCTTAAGGATAATCAAATCAACTAAGATTATTAAAAGCAAACCAAAGCTTTTTTATTAATTAAGTTTTGGATTTGATTCAATTTAAGAAAGAGAAGAGAAATCATCATTTATTATTTTTTAAACCCATTCCCATATTATGATTTGATTTAATTTAAGGAAATGTAATTAAGTTGATTTTATTGGTTAATTAAGTTGAAATCTTAATTAGATGAATTAATTAACCTTACCTAAGTCACCTTAAAGTAATTAACTAAATAATTACGTGCTATCATGATATGCATGGAAAATAAATTTGCAATGATCCTAGAATATAAAAGGGGTGCCATGCAATTGACTCATGATTAATTAGATTAAAGGACTTAATTAATTAATCTTATGGTTTTCCTACGCATGTGGACTAACCATAATCTCATTAAACTCCTTTAGGTTCGTGATCTAACATCACGCGAGTGAGGGAGAATGGAGTTTGTTTGCCATTGCTCACTTGATTTGAGCTTACCCGAGCTCCGATCAACTCTAAATGGATCTCACACCTTCATGACATCGATCAGAGGTGATCCAACGATCAAGATCACACGAGATGCAAGTTTTCTTAAGAAAGCTCCTACAAAATTTTGTCTAAGGATTGGTTTTGAAAGCATACCTCATCCGAGCTCAAGACCGAACTATTGACAAAGCTTCATCTAGTGGAGATGAAGTCCGTTGAGCAACAATTAGATCAATTCCTTGATGTTAAGATGGCCAAGAACGATGATTTGGAGCTTGACTTTGATCAAGTCCCACCTTTAGTGCTCGTGGAAGCTTGAGAGATGATTCATTCTTGCTCAATGAGGCCTAGGCAAAGTTAATTTGAGTTTGATGGAGAAATAGGGAAGTTAGGTCAGAAATGGGAGTGTCCTATTTTGTGACGGACGGGAATGGCTTTTTCCATCGATGAATAAGCTTGGGAGCTTAGGGAATGGTTCTACCAGGTCATCTTGGGTAGCTTGAGCTCTATGGGATGGTTTTTATGTGTGTTTGAGTAGAAACTAGGGGGTGTATACCACCTTTCATCTTGATCAGACGATCGGATCAAATTTGTCTTCTAGTGGTTGACCGCCATCTGTGGAGTCATGGGTGGTGGGAGTAGGTGAGTTAGCTTCGGCTTGGTTGCTTGAAGGTGTGGAGGTGGTTGCCAAGAAGGAATCATGGGTGTTTTCTATGTCTTAAATGCTCCAATGGGTTGGGTGAGGTTATTTTATCTCCCATGGTCATGGCCAACCCAACCACTCAGAGTTAGGTTGGCAGGTGTCCTAGTGCCTAGTGGACCATTGGGAGAGTACCAAGTGGACAAGGAATAGAAATAACTTCTTACATGGGTGATTTGTCAATATGAAGCCCTTGACCTAAGGGTAAAATGATTATTTAGCACTGAATTTGATTTGAGCAGATTTAAAATACACATGGGTTGGATGACCTGACCTCCACTAGGAAGAGGAAGAGGCCAACTTAGAGGTTGTCCTAAGGGTGGAAAACCTCATTATTGGCCACCTAATAGAAGATATGTCCTAGCTATAAGGAGTACTCCTGCTATCCATATAAACATAGAATCTAGTTCATAGGATGAGTCTTATATGGTTAGCACACCAGCCAGCTATTTTCAGCAGTAGATTCCCTTGGAGATGAAACTTGAGCCAGATAGCAATGAAGACCGGGCTCTAAAGCAAAGCGTAAGTGTATCCAAGTTTATATGTGAAACATTTAGGCATCAGTTGGGAACCTTAGCTCTAACTCCACTTTCCTCTCAAAAAGCTGATGGTTTGGTACTTAAGGAAGCCACCAAGTCATCCATAGGTGTGAAAACTCAGAGGTTCTTTTAGGGAGCATCATCCTCAAGTCAGGAAGTTGATGTAGAACTTGAGGATGATTCATATAGAAATTTAATAAACTTACCTTTTGATTGGTACTTTCCTTGTGTTCATAATTTAGTAAAGAAATGGTTTATCCCACATACTTGGTCAAAGCACAAGTCAGATTACTTCGAAAGAATATGGAAGAACAAATGCAAAAGCTCTAAATCAAGACAAAGACTAGGATTTAGTATAGTGGGTCAAGTCGATGATGTCGATTACTGCTTAGTCCTCACAAATCATTTGGAATTTGATAGGTTCTTTTCAAATCACATTAACTTATATGAGGAGTTATGCTTAGAAACTTCAGATGATCCAGATAATTTTGAAGTCAAAGATGCAACACTAGAGTTTGAAAAAGAGATCAAGTAAACCATCGACGAGCTCAAGGAAATCAAATTAAGAATTGAAGAAGATCCATGCCTGACATACATCAGTTATTTATTGAATGAAATTGTAACCAATGACTTAGTTAGGCTATTGACTAAGTTTAAGGACTGCATGGAGTTATGAAGAGATGCCTAGATTGGCTCCTAATGTAGTCCATAAACTAGCAATAGAGCCTCCTGCTAACCCTATCAAGCAAGCTCCTAGACGCATGTGAGTAGGCATAAACAACAGGTCATTTATGAAGTAAAAAAAATTGATCGATGTTGGCTTCATCCAAGAAGATAAATACTCTAAATGGTTAGTTAGTGTCATCCCAGTTAAGAAAAAGAATGGCCAAATTCACATATGTGTTTATTTTAGGGATTTAAATAAGGCATGACCAAAGATGAATTTCCACTATTAATCTCAGAGCTGATGGTGGACATTGCTTCAAATCATGCAGTCTTCTATTTCATGGATGGATCATCTATATATAACCAAATAAAGATGACCCCTAAAGATGAAGGAAATACTACTTTTAGAACCGATCAAAATCTATTACTATAAGGTCATGCCTTTAGCCATAAAAATCGTTACATACATGCGCTATGACTCAAATCTTTGATGAACTCATTCATCATCAAGTCAAGTGCTATGCCGATGATCTGATCAAAAGTAGAGAAAAGAAAGACCTTCTCTTTGATTTGAGAGTAGTTTTTCAACAGTTAAGATAATTTAACCTCAAAATGAACCCCCCGAAATGTGCATTTTGAGTAGCTTCGAGGAAATTTCTTGTGGTTTTTGTCCGACACCAGGGAATCGAAATCGATTTGTAAAAGATCATGGTGATATTAGAAATGCCCCTAAAAGTTTAACTCAACTCAAATCATTCCATGAGCGGTTGGCATATTTAAGATGCTTTATATCCAACCTATAGGGAAGATGTTAGCCATTCTCAGCACTTGTAAAAAAAGATGCTAAGTTCAAGTGGGATGATAAGTGTGAGCATGCCTTCGAAGATATCAAGCATTACCTGATGATGCCACCAGTTCTAGCAGCCCTATCTTGGGCAAGCAACTCATACTTTACCGCTATGTTAGATGACTCCCTTAGTGCTTTGTTGGCCCAAGCTAATGATAAAGGGAAGGAAAATTTACTCTACTACCTCACCTATCATCTAATCCTAAGGCTAATTATCCACTCATTGAGAGGCATTGCTAGCTTTAATCTTTGCATCATAAAAGCTATAGTACATGCTTCCTCATAAGGTGAACTTAATTTCTAAGATGAATCCACTACAAGATCAAGACACTACGCTTCTGAGCGGTTGGAATGATGGTCCATGATCCTCACGTTTGACATTACCTTCGCCCCATCATGCGTGAAAGGACATAGCGATTTATTAGCATAACACTCACCTCATGCTGACTTTCTTCTTAATGATGGTCTCCCCGATGAATAAATCATGAACTTAAAGGATACTAGCATTCCTCACTGGGAGATGTACTTTGATGGTGTGGCTTCTTCTTAAAGAGAAGAAGAATCATAATACTACTCCGTGAAAGGGTAGGAATAGTTCTCTTAACTCAAGACCATGATGTGATGAGATTCTCATCATCATCGTCCAATCCTTGCACCAACAATGAAGTTGAATATGAGGCTCTTATTTTTGGTATAGTTAGTCATTACTCTAAGCATCCGTAACATCAACATCTTCCGGATTCTTAGTTATCAACCAAATCCCGGGTCCTATAAGGTTACAAAGCCCAAGCTCCATCACTACCATAAGTACACCATGGATTTATTGCCCAAATCCTGAGGTTACCATTTATAACGTTCCTCGAGGAGAGAATGTCATAGCATATGCTTTAGCCAAGCTTGCCAAAGAGTTGGCATGTCTGGAGGATGAGACCATATTAATAAAGGTCCAAAATAGACAAGTATTATCCCTTATTAATATTGAAATCATCAAGAAGTACTCTCTTGAAGGGAAAGTTGCCATTTCTAAGAAGGATGAGGAGTTAGATTTGAGGAAACCATTCATGGATTACCTAAATAAAGGCAAACTACCTCAAGAGAAGTTCCAAGCCCATCAGATGAAGTAGAGAGCATTTTCCTGCTCTTATGGATGGTGTATTATACCGGCGGTCTTTCAATTATATGTTTGTTTAGACACACGTGAAGCCCATAAGATCATAAGGTACACTCAAGATTATGTGGAGCCAACCAATCTTTTCTAAAGATGAAAGCCAAGATCAAGAGACTAGGATACTACTGGGTGTCAATGATTAAAGATTACATGGATATAGCTAGGGATGCAACTAATGTCAAATACATGGTGTGGTCCTACACTAACCACCCAACATTCTACATCCTGCATTGGCCACATGGCCATTCGAGTGTTGGCGTACCAACATAATGGGTCCGACTGATCCTCATTCTTCCAAGGGGCATCAGTTCATCTTAGCTGCAACCGACTAGTTTTCCAAATGGGTGTTAGCAATTTTGCTCAGATAGGTCACAGTTCAGCATGTGCTCTAATTTTTTAGGAACCATATCATATATAGGTTCGGAGTGCCTCGATGAATTATAACTAATATTGGTATTGCAAGAGCACGAGATCAACAACTTTGAGACACAACATATTGAGATATTCTTCCATCAACTACTTGAGATTAAATAACTTAGCAAAAGACATCTACAAAACTCTCATACAAATACTAAAGAAGACACTCAACATCAATAAGTGATAGTGGCATGAGCAATTAGTTGATGCCTTGTGGGCTTATCGCACCATATATAGAACTCCAACTCACTCTACTCCTTTCTCCTTAGTGTATAGGTCCAGAGCCATTCTACCATTAGAAGTCCAACTCCAAGGATAGCTGGGTAGCATCAAAGAAAGTAGAATGCCAAGTTTGTTAGAGGAGTTCAACGATTGAAGGAGAGACACCTGGGCATGCCAACACGAAGTTGTAGAAAGCTAAAATGATTCAAGCTCACAACAAGTTGGCTGCTCTAGAGCTTTTCAAGTAGATAGCTTATTTTAGTTCTAAGGAGATCGTTGCCCATCATGGATGGGAGGCAAGTTTGAACCCACTTGGGAACCCTTTTCATAGAGAAGAATACCAAGGAGGATCTTATCATCTTATTAATTATAAGGAGAGCACCCAATTCTTCCAATTAATGGGCTCTACTTAAAGAAATAGTATAAATCATGTTTCAAAATAATTATCATCAATGAAAATTCCATTTTGAATTCAATCTCTTTCATGTTGAAAGTATTCTTGTTTGTGAATCCACCATGATGAGTTTAGGTAGTGTAAGGAACCCGGGCCCTACCCTTCATCAACACAACACAAACATAAACTACATACAAACATATAAAATAAACACATCTTTTATCAAGCTACTCTAGTTAAGATAACCCCAATGGCATTCACGCCAGATTCTCTAGGTCTGTGCTACCCGTAGTGTGTCACCCTAGTGGTCTTCTTACTTTGGAGGATGTAAGTCTACTATGCTTTCATTCCTTGGTTATCCACACCAATGAGGGCCTTGTTAATTTTGTAGGCCTTATTACGTGGTTGATAAGCTACCTCATGTTGGCTTCATTTAAGAGGATGTGAGTCTCACTATTCTTTCTTCTTAAATTATCCTTCGTACATTGATTGTGTTGAGCATATTTGAGGTTTAAGATAAGTTCCCTATCGGCTCTTTCCCTCATGACTACTTCAAGCCTGGGTCTAGTCCTTCCTCGGGGCTCCCTGCTTAATAGTTGCCCTAGGTCTTAGCATCTATCCCAACAATGATAGACTATCGTGATGATCAGTTATGCTTGGAAAGTTGTAAGCCTACATGCTTTTTTTCCCAAATTGATCGTTGACCAGAGCATCTTAGTTTGATTCTCACTATGATGGATACACCACTCATGTTGATGGATACACCTTAGGTTGGTTGGTTCTCACCTTATGATACACCACTCATGACAAATGTAAGTCTGATATGCTTTCTCCTTGAGTTGGCCAGTGTACACCTATAAGATTTCTTTTCCAGGAATCAGGATAACACCCCTAGTAACACCTCTCCTATAGGCACTATATTTGGATCACATCCTTTGCAATCCCATTTAGACACTACTCGGGTTACTATTGGATAGAATAATTCCCAATTCCTTGTAACCACCTTATGGTTAGAGAATTCATCTTGTGGATATGCAAATTCTCCCTTGGTCTAGTAAATCTGAGACAGGTTAAAGCTGACATAGCCCCTTCTTAGTGTGGTCCCTCACACACAAATAGAGTTCACACAATCATATAAATAAAATATATATTCACTTGGGGATTAGGAGGACACCCCTAGCGATACCTTTTTCCAAGAAGGTATCCTATCTTTAGGCAAGGTCATCAACTCCCTATAGAATCGCCTAACTCTTGAGTTGATATAAGTCCCCAGACATTCACTCAAGTAGTCCCCCAAAGTCGAAGTTCAATTTGTCGTGCTACCAACAGGTCCCCAACAGTTATTCTCTGCTTTAGAAGATGTAAGTCTCTTATACCTTTTCCTAGACAATCACACCTAAAGGCAACCCCTTAGGTTGGCTAGCTCTACCCCATCCTAGTAGATCATTCCTTTGGATTTGTGTAGATAGGACAAGTCGATATAGCCCCTTCTCGGTGGGTCCATCGACCTAACATGGTCCATAAATTAAATCTATCAAATTTGACCAGAACTCATCTCCATGGATATGCCCAAAATTTGAAATCAAACTAAACCAAACAAACCACATCAAATCAAATGAAATTAAGATACTAATCCCTACTTTTGAGTTGACATAAATCTCCAACAAAATTCACTCAGTAGTCGCCTTAGGTTATGTTCAATTTGTTGTGCATCCAACATGTCACCCTAGTGGTTGTTCCTCACTTTAGAAGATGTAAGTCTACTTCTTAGCATAGTCATTGCACAAAGGCAACCCCTTTTGGCTAGCTCGCCACAATGGTTAGACTATCCCTTTGGATTTGTAAACTTGAGGTAGGTCAAGGTAGATATAGCCCTTCTCAGTGGGTCCATCATACAACGACAGGATCCACACAATAACTCAAATTAAATTAAATCTAATCTGACTTTCCTTAGTGGAGTTTAATCACACCCTTCTCACAGTGGAGCCAAATCATATATAAATAAGTCAAGCAACAAATCAAATTCAAAATCAACCAATGGAGCCAAATTAAACTAACTTCCCTAGTAGAGTCTACATCAAAGAAATCCAACCAAACTCTTATCCCAGATACATCCCCAAACAATTCTATGAAATCAAACTCAAATCCCAATCCCGAGTGGATAGCCTGAACCTGCTTCCCTAGTGGAAGGTTCATATACCCGATCCCTAATTGACTTAAGCCCATATCTCTAGTAGATATGCATCCACATCAATTAAAATAAATCAAATTAAAGTCAATTCAATCTTAATCCCTGAAGGATTATAGATTCTTATCCCCAACGGATCTTCATTCCATAAATCATATAATCAAATCAAATTCAAACCTTATCCCAATCAAATTTTCTTCATCTATGCCCTCAATATAGACCCCTCACATGTGGTGTCCAATGCATGTGTGGTCCCCTAGTGGATCTCCCTCCATGTCCTTGACATGAAATTGTCATCAAATATTATTTCTTCTCTTATGCACCTTTAATACTTCAACCAAAACTAAATGTATTTTCTCAAATTGCATCATCTTAACATTGTAATCAACATTTTATGATTTGTGATGGTGCAAGCTCAAACTAATTATCTGATCATGCTATACATATTATAGTGTGAATTAACACACTATATTATATTATAATATATGATGTTATATTATAATTTGTTATAATATAATATATTGTCTAACATTACACCTCATTAGAATCACTTAAAATTAATAAATAATAAAATTTTTTAAATATATGATTAATGTTCATTTTAGGTGTAAAATTGTTATATTTCTATTAGAAATGGTACAAACAGCATAATTTTGGTGTTTCTTCTTATTGTGTGCCATGAATTTGGCCAAATTCTTCCATCTCCACTTTCAAATTAACTTTTTTGTGAGTTTTTTCCTAATGTATTATAACAAAAGTAAAACATACTAAAATGTACAATAACATTTAGTAGCACACCACCACATTCATATATATGTGATGTTATATTATTATGTACATTATATATTAATATGCTTTCATATAATATCTTATCTTACATTACACCTTAAAATGAATCACTTTAAGAAAAATATTTATAAAATTTTGTTGAAAATTGAACATTTATTTTGGATGCAAATTCCATTCTTTTGATTAAATGGCACACCATAGCACAATGATGTTACTAAAGATTACCTAAATTTGGCCAAATCCATCATCTCACCTATAAATAAATAAGTATTTTTATAAATTATACCAATAGAAACTCTACTACATCATACTATAACAAACTAAAATATGCTAAACACAAGTAGTAATACATAATAGTATGCTATAATGCATGATGCTGCACTATGTTATGACATCGTATATTATAATATACTATAACTATTATGTTATATTATATTGCATATCACATCACAAGGGATTTTCTTAAGATAAAAAATCATAAAATCTAAATCATAAAAAAAAAACTATATATTTAGTCATTATCATTTACATATTTTAAATTGAAATAATATATTATGATTTTTGCTCTACCTATTATGAATTTGGCCAAATTTCACCATTTTAAAGTCTAAATCAACATTTTTATAAATAATGCTAGTGTAGGCTCGACTTCATGATTAAAAAATACTAAAAGAATTTAAAATGTGTAGAACAATATATTATGATATATGATGTTATACTATGCTACAACATATTATATTAATTTTGAACAATAATCCTACTTTTTATACTACAAGTGCCATAGCATAGCTTTGGAACAACAACCTAATTCCCACTTCAAATTTAACAAATTTCATCATCTGACTTATTAAATCATTTTTTTATGATTTATATTAATATAGGCTATAGGGCACAATACCATGAACATTTCAAAACATCTTATAACATCTAAAAACACATCAATACATGCTCAAATATATGATGCTACATTGTACTATAATATATGGTAATACAATATGATTTAAGGTTAGGGTTTAGGGTATTCAAATCTCTAATAGTCAAGGGAAAGTCTCTTGAAGACATCTTCTTTAGCCACCATAACTATGTGAGGATTAGGTCATTCTTTAGATCTACTCCTAATGACATCTTTATTCAAGGTTTAGGTTTTAGAGTTAGGTTAAGGGTTATTTTAAGATTTAGGTTTAGGGTTTAGGGTTTTGGGATTATGGTTTAGGGTTTAGGCTTGTATGTTTTAGAGTTTAGGGTTTATGGTTTTAGGGTTTTGGGTTTAGGGTTTAGGGTTTTGGGTTTTAGGGCTTAGGGTTTAGGATTTAAAGTTTAGGGTTTTTAGGGTTTAGGGTTTAGGGTTTAGGATTTAGGTTTTAGGTTTAGGGTTTAAGTTTTAGTTTAGGTTTTTTTTAGAGTTTTTTTTAACATAGAACAAATTCATATTCAACATTTCTTTTTTTATTATTTCATCAACCAAGTAGCACACCTAGTTTTCTAGGATGCAAGCGATGACATAAATAAAATATTAGAACACATAGAGCAAATCAAAAGCCAGATAAGTAGAACCATCTTTCTTATAAAGACACATTCCATAAGCGAAATCAGATCGTCTTCTTTTTGTAGTTCCCATCAACCACCCCCTCTTATGTGGCGGGATTCCATCATATCCTTGATCTTTCTCCCTCTGCCACCACCACGGCTGTAACCTCTATTGCTCCTCCCACCTCTATAACCCCACCTGTGCTTTGACCACCACCTCCATATCCACCACTACCTCCAGATCCCTCACCACCACTGATAACCCCCTTGCCTTCCTCCCTTCTAGACTGAGCCTAGTTGACTATGATGTTCCTGTCATCAATGTTTTGCCCATTGTTAGGGTTTATGGTTAATTTAGGGTTAGTTTAGGGTTTAGGGTTTCAGGTTTAATGTTTACAGTTGTATGCTTTAGGGTTTGGTGTTTAGAGTTTTGGGTTTAGGGTTTTAGGGTTTAGGGTTTAGGGTTTAGGGTTTAGTATTTTAGGGTTTATGGTTTAGGGTTTAGGGTTTAGAGTTTAGGGTTTAGGGTTTAGAGTTTTGGTTTAGGGTTAGTTTTAGGGTTTAGGGTTTAGGGTTTAGGATTTTAGGTTTAGGTTTTTTTTTTAATTAAGTAAACTAGTAGGTTTAGGTTTATTTAGTTTATATTTTATTTATTTGAGTTTTATCCTATTTTTAATTTTTATTTAGTTTAGTTTATTTATTTTTGTTTAGGTTTTATATTTTAGTTTATTTTTTAGGTTTAGGTTTATTTTTATTTTATATTTTAGGCTTAGATTTTTTATTTTTTATTTTAGGTTTAGGTTTTATTTTTTTCTTTTAGGTTTAGGTTTTAGGTTTTTATTTTAAGTTCATTTTTTAATTTTATTTTTTAGTTTAGGTTTAGGTTTATTATTAGTTTATTTTATTTTATTTAGTTTAATTTAAGGTTTAGGTTTAGTTTATTTTAGGTTTAGGTTTAGGTTATTTATTTTAGCTTAGTTTATTTTAGGTTTAGGTTTAGGTTTTATTTATTTTATTTTGTTTATTTTATTTATTATTTTAGGTTTAGGGCTTTTTTAGTTTAGGATTTAGGTTTTATTTTTTATTTATTTTTAGGTTTATTTTTTTGGTTTAGGTGTTTATTTAGTTATTATCTTATTTTATTTTAGGTTTATTTTTTTTATGTTATGTTAGGTTTTCATTTATTTAGTTTTTTTATTTTTTTTTTTTTAGTTTAGGTTTTATTTATTTTATTTTAATTTAGTTTTTATATTTTTTGTTATTTTCTTTTTAGGTTAGGTTTAAGTTTGATTTTAGTTTATGTTTTTATTTTATTTTTATATTTTATTTTATTTTTGTTTTTGTTTTTTCATTTATTTTATTTTTAGGTTTTATTTAGTTTAGGTTTATGTTTTTAGCTTTTTAGGGCTTAGGGTTTAGGGTTATTTTAGGGTTTACAGTTTAGGTTTTAGGGTTTAGGGTTTAAGGTTTGGTGTTTAAGTTTTAGTTTAAGGTTTAAGGTTTTTTTTAACGAAGAACAAATTCAAATTCAACATTTCTACTTTTTAATTTCATGAACCAAGTAGCACCCCAAGTTTTCTAAGACATAGGCAATGACATAGATAAAAAATGAGCACCCATAGAGAAAATCAAAATCCTTACATAAGTAGAACCATCTCTACTGTAAAGACACAGTTCCATAAGTACCAGATTGGATCGGTCATTCTTCAGTTTCTCCAGTTCCCATCAGAACCACCCCCGCCTCTCGAGTAGCGGGATCCACCATGATATCCCTGATCGGTCCCTTCGCCAGCACCACGGTTGTAGCCTCCATCGCTTCTCGCACCTCCATAACCACTAGCACCTCCAGATCCCCCACCACCACTGTGATAAGTGCTGCCTCTGCCTTCGCCTCCACCACTAGATCTAGATCGAGCCAAGTTGTCGGTGATGTTCCTGTTGTAAAGGTTCTGCCTATTCTTAGGGTTTAGGGTTAGATTAAGGTTTAGGGCTAGTTTAGATTTTATGGTTTGGGGTTTAGGGATAGTTTAGGGTTTAAGGTTTAGGGTTTAGGGTTTACGATTTGGGGTTTAGGGTTTAGGGTTGTAGGTTTTAGGGTTTAGGGGCGTTTAGGGTTCGGGATTATTTTATTTTATTTTATATTTTATTTTTTAATTATTTTTTAAATTAAGTAAACTAGTAGGTTTAAGTTAATTTAGTTTATATGGTTTTTTATTTATTTTTTTATTTTTTTAGTTTTATTTTTTATTTAGTTTAGTTTATTTATTTTAGGTTTATTTATTTTAGTTCAAGTTTTTTTTTTAGTTTATTTTTTAGGTTTAGGTTATTTTTTATTGTTTGGATGAGGTTTAGGTTTTTATTTTATTTTTTTACGTTTAGGTTTTAGGTTTTTATTTTAGGTTTACTTTTAGGTTTTATTTTTTGGTTTAGGTTTAGGTTAATATTTAATTTATTTTATTATATTTAGGGTTTAGGCTTAAGTTTAGGTTTAGGTTTAGTTTATTTTAGGTTTATGCTTAGGTTTTATTTATTTTAGTTTAGTTTATTTTAGTATAGGTTTAGGTTTATTTTATTTTTATTTTAGGTTTAAGTTTTTCTTTAGTTTAGGCTTTAGGATTTACTTTTTATTTATTTTGGGTTATCTTTCTAGGTTTATTTTTTAGGTTTAAGTTTTTATTTTATTTTATTTTATTTTAGGTTTATTTTATTTTTATTTTAGGTTTAGTTTTTATTTTATTTAGGTTTTCTATTTTTTAGTTTAGTTTAGGTATATTTTTATTTTATTTTAATTTAGTTTTAATTTTTTTAATTTCTTTTTTAGGTTTAGGTTTAGGTTTAGGTTTAGGTTTAGGTTTTAGTTTAGGTTTTTATTTTATTTTATTTTAGGTTTTTTTATTTATTTAATTTTTAGTTTTATTTAGTTTATGTTTAGATTTTTAGTTTTTTAGGGTTTATGGTTTAGGGTTTAGGGTTTGGGGTTTAGGGTTTAGAGTTTAGGGTTGAGGGTTTAGGGTTTAGGGTGTAGGTTTTAGGGTTTAGGGTTTTGGGTTGTAGGTTTTAGTGTTTAGGGTTTAGGATTTAGGGTTTAGGGCTTAGGGTTTAGGGTTATAGGGTTTAGGGTTTAGGGTTTAGGGTTTATGGTTTAGGGTTTAGGGTTTAGGGTTGTAGGTTTAGGTTTAGGGTTTTTCTATTTATTTTTTTTTTATTTTTTTATTTTTTAAATTAAGTAAAACAGTAGGTTTTGGCTTATTTAGTTTATTTTATTTATTTTAGTTTATTTTATTTTTTATTTTTATTTAGGTTTATTCTTAATTTTATTTAGTTTAGTTTATTTATTTTAGGTTTATTTATTTTAGTTTATTTTTTAGGTTTAAGTTTATAGGTTTATTTTTCATTTAGTTTATTTTTATTTTATTTTTTATGTGTAGATTTTATATTTATTTTTAGGTTTAGGTTTAGTTTTTTATTTTTATTTTTTATTTTTACGTTTTAGGTTTTTGTTGTAGGTATATTTTTAGGTATTATTTTTTAGTTTAGGTTTAGGTTAATTTTTACTTAATTTAATCTAATTTAGTTTTTGTTTAGGTTTAGGTTTAAGTTTAGGCTTATTTTATCTTTATTTTAGGTTTATATTTTTTTTAGATTAGAGTTTATTTTTTTTTTAGTTTACTTCAGGTTTTTATTTACTTAATTTTAGTTTAGTTTTTTTTTCTTTTTAGGTTCAGGTTTAGGTTTAGTTTTGTTTTATTCTATTTTATTTGAATATTTTATTTTGGATCGGTTTTTTTATTTATTTTATTTTTAGGTTTCATTTAGTTTAGGTTTATGTTTTTAGCTTTTTAAGGTTTAAGGTTTAGGATTTAGGTTTTATGTTTATTTTTATGTTTTATTTTTTATTTTAGGTTTAGGTTTATTTTTAGTTTATTTTATTTTATTTAGTTCATGGTTTAGGTTTAGTTAACATTAAGTTTAGCTTTAGGTTTTATTTATTTTAGTTTAATTTATGTTAGTTTAGGTTTAGGTTTATTTTATTTTGTTTATTTAATTTTAATTTTAGGTTAAGTTTTTATGTTTAGTATAGAGTTTGGGTTTGATTTTTTATTTATTTTTAGGTTTTATTTTTTAGGTTCTTTTTTTAGGTTTAGGTTTTTATTTAGTTTTTATTTTATTTTATTTTAAGTTTATTTTATTTTTATTTTATATTTAGTTTTTGTTTCTTTAGATTTTTTATCCTTAGCTTGATTTTATTTTTTTAGTTTAGATTAGGTTTCATTTATTTTATTTTAGTTTATTTTTCTTTTTTTATTTTGATTTATTTTTAGGTTTAGGTTTAGGTTTTAGTTTAGGTTTTTATTTTACTGCATTTTTTATTTTATTTATGCTTAGGTTTGTTTATTTACTTTATTTTTTTTTAGGCTTTATTTACTTTTGGTTTAGGTTATAGGTTTTTAGGGTTTAGGGTTGTAGGATTAAAGTTGTAGGTTTAAGGTTTAGGGTTTAGGGTTTAGGGTTTAGGTGTTTTAAAAAAAAAAATTAAGTGGTAGGTTTAGTTTATTTAGTTAATTTAGTTTATATTACTTTTATTTTTTTTATTTAGGTTTATTTTTTTATTTAGTTTAGTTTATATATTTTAGGTTTATTTATTTTAGTTTAGGTTTTTTATTTTAGTTAATATTTTAGGTTTCGGTTTAGGTTTATGTTTATTTTTAGTTTATTTTTATTTTTATTTTATTTTATAGGTTTAGGTTTTATTTTTTATTTTTAGGTTTAGCTTTAGGTTTTTTTTTATGTTTAGGTTTTAGGTTATTATTTTTAGTTTTTTTAGGTTTTATTTTTTAATTTATGTTTAGGTTTATTTTTAGTTTATTTTATTTTATTTAGTTTAGGGTTTAGGTTTATTTTTTTTTATTTATTTTGGTTTAGCTTATTTTATAGTTTAGGTTTATTTTATTTTATTTTAGGTTAAGTATTTTAGTTTAGGGTTTGGGTTTTATTTTTAATTTATTTATGTTTTATTTTAGGTTCATTTTTAAGTTTAGTTTTATTTTATTTTATTTTAGGTTTATTTTATTTTATTTTATGTTTAGTATTTATTTTATTTATGTTTTTTATTCTTAGTTTATTTTATTTTTAGTTTAGTTTAGGTTTTTATTTATTTTATTTTAGTTTACTTTTATTATTTTATTTTATTTTATTTTTAGGTTTAGGTTTAGGCTTTTGTTTAGGTTTTTATTTTATTTTGTTTTATTTATTTTAGTTTATGTTTTTTTGTTAAATTTTTTTTAGGTTTTATTTCCTTTGGTTTTAGGTTTTGGGTTTATTTTATTTATGGTTTAGGGTTTAGGTTGAGGTAGGGTTTAGTTAGTTAGGATTTAGCATTTAGGGTTTAGGATTTTGGGCTCACGGGTTTAAGGTTTTTCTAAAATTAAGTAAACCATTTTAAGTTTATTAGTTTACTTTTAGGTTTATTTCTAAGTTTATGTTTTATTTTATTTTATTTATTTTATTTTAGTTTTATATATTTAGGTTTATTATAGGTTTTTTATTTTATTTTTAGTTTACTTTAGGTTTTAATTTTTTTTAGTTTAGTTTTTATATTTTATTTTATTTTATTTTATTTCTTTAGGTTTAGTTAAGTTTAGGTTTTAGTTTAGGTTTTTTTATTTTATTTTATTTAGGTTTAAGCTCTTATTTATTTTATTTTTAGGTTTTATTTAGTGTGAATCTTTTTATTTTAGGGTTTAGGGTACTTTAAGGTTTGGCCTAGGTTTAGGGTTGTGGCTCAGGGTTATGTTTAGGTTTAGGGTTTGTTAGGGTCTATGGTTTTAAGGTTTAGGGTTTAGGTTGTGGGTAAGTTTAGTTTGGTTGGGGGTAGTAGTGTGGTTAGGGTTTTTTTTTTATTTTTATTATTTATTTTTTAAATTAAGTAAAGTAAGTTTAGGTTTATTTAGTTTATTTTTTTTATTTTAGTTTATTTTATCTTTATTTTATTTATTTTATTTTATTTATAGATTGTAATTTTAGTTGTAGAAGTTATAGAGATAGTGTTGTGACATTAGTGAACAAGTCAAAAAAGAGTTAGATTTAGATATTTAGGCTCATTGTTCAATGTGATGGGTAAATAGATGGAGATGTTATTAGTAGAATTCAAGTTGGATGGTTGAAGTGTAGGAATGCATCTAGCTTGTTGTGTGATAGAAAAGTACCGGTTAAACTTCAAGAAAAATTTTATAAGATGGTGGTAAGACCTGCAATGATTTATGGTGTAGAATGTTGGCCAATAAAATAGAAGCATGAGACTAAGTTAAGTGTTGTAGAGATGAGGATGCTCAGTTGGATTAGTGGCTTTACTCTTAGAGATAAAATGTGAAATGTGTATGTTCGGGAAAAAGTTGGAATAGCTTTAGTGGCAGATAAAATTAGAGAGAGTCACCTTAGATGGTTTGGCCACATAAAGCATCACCTGTCAAATGACCCGGTTAAAGAGTAGATGCATTAGAATTGCCTTATGTTAAGAAAGGTAGAGGTAGACCAAAAAAGACATGGTTAAGATGTATAAAAAATGACCTTAGTATACTTGAATTGAATGAAAATCTGACACATAATAAGACACAATGGAGATGAAGGATTCATGTGACCCACTTAGTGGGATAATGGCTTATTGTTGTTGTTGTTATTATTACTATTGTTTTTTAGTTTATTTATTTTAGGTTTTATTTATTTTAGTTTAGGTTTTTATTTTGTTTATTTTAAGGTTTAGTTTTGTTTAGGTTTATTTTATTTTGTTTTAGGTTTAAGTTAGTTTAGGTTTTATTTTATTTTTTTTTAGGTTTAGGTTTTAGGTTATTATTTTAGCTTTACTTTTAGGTTTTATTTTTAGTTTAGGTATATTTTATTTTAGTTTTTTATTTTTATTTAGGTTTAGTTTTATTTTAGGCTTAGGTTTAGGTTTTATTTATTTTAGTTAGGTTTATTTTGTTTATTTTATTTAGATTTTTTTTATAGGGTTTTAGTTTATTTTCTTTATTTATTTTAGGTTTTATTTTTTTTAGGTTTATTCTTTAGGTTTAAGTTTTATTTATTTTATTTTACTTTATTTTAGGTTTATTTTATTTTATTTTATTTTATTTTTATTTTTATTTTTTTAGTTTAGTTTTTTTTCTAGTTTAGTTTTATTTGTTAGTTTATTTTCTTTAGGTTTAAGTTTAGGTTTAGGTTTTAATATAGATTTTTTTTTTGGTTTAGGCTTTTTATTTATTTTATTTCAAGTTTTATTTAGTTTTAGGTTTAGGTTTATAGCATTTAAATGTTTAGGGTTTAGGGTTAGTTGAGGGTTTAGGGTTTAGGGTTTGGGGTTTAGGGTTTATGGTTTAGGATTTAGGTTTAGTTTTATGTTTAAGGGTTAAGGGATTAGGGTTAAGGGTTTAGGGTTTTAGGGTTTAGGGTTTAAGGTTTTTAGGATTTTGGATTTAGGTTTGAGGGTTTAGGTTTCAGGTCTAGGGTTCTGGTTTTAGTTTATTATTTAGGGTTTTTTGGTTTTTTTTAAAAGAGAACAAATTCAAATTCAACATTTCTTCTTTTCGATTTCATCAACCAACTACACCAAGTTTTCGAGACATGATGGCATAGATAAAATGAGCACACATGGAGCAAATCAAAACCCTGATAACTATAACCATCTCTACTATAAAACATAGTTCCATAAGCAACAAATCGAGATCCATCTTACATTTCTCCAGTTCCCAAATGTAACCACCCCGCCTCTCAAGTAGTGATCCACCATCATATCCCCGATCTCCCTCCGCCACCATCACTAACCTCATCCTCTCACCTCCATAACCACCATCGCCACCACCACCTCCATATCCACCATACCACTGATCCCACCACCACCATGATAACCACCGCCGCCTACCTCCATCGCTGATCTAGACTGAGCCGGTTGATTGTGATGTTCTCTTCTGTTCTTCCCATTCTTAAGGTTTAGTATGTTTTGGTTTCAATTTATTTTTTAAATTTATTTTGTTACTTTAGGTTTAGGTTTGTAGGGTTTGGGGTTTGGATTTTGGGTTTTATGGTTTAAGCTTTTAGGGTTTAGGGTTTAGAATTAGGGTTTAGGGATTAGGGTTTAGGGTTTTTAGGGTTTAGGGTTTGGGGTTTAGGGTTTAAGGTCAGGTTTAGGTTTGTGGTTTATGGTTTGGGGTTTATGGTCTTGTGGTTTATGCTAGGGTTTAAGGTGTTTGATTTATGGTTTAGTGTTTAGTCCAGGGTTTAGGGTTTTAGGTTTTTTATTTAACATTTAGGTTTTGTGGTTTGTTTAGGTTTTTTTTTTAAAAAAATTTAGTAAAGTGAAATTTAGGTTTATTTAGTTGATTTTTATTTATTTTTAGTTTTATTATATTTTTATTTATTTTTATTTTTATTTTATTTATTTTAGTTTATTTATTTTAGGTTTATTTATTTAAGTTTAGGTTTTATTTTATTTATTTTTATTTTAGGTTTAGGTTTATGTTTATTTTTGGTTTAGTTTTATTTTATTTTTTTTTTAGGTTTTATTTTTTTTTTTATTTTAGTGTTTAGGTTTTATTTTATTTTTTTGGTTTAGGTTTTAGGTTTTATTTTAGGATTATTTTATGTTTTATTTTTTCAATTTAGGTTTATTTATTTTGTTTAGTTTATTTTATTTAGTTTAGGATTAGGTTTAGTTTAGTTCATTTTAAGTTTAGGCTTATTTATTTATTTTAGTTTAGGTATAGGTTTATTTTATTTTTTTTATTTTAGGTTTAGGTTTTTTTATTTTAGGGTTTAGGTTTTATTTTTTATTAATTTATAAGTTTATTTTTAGGTTTAGGTTTTTATTTAGTTTTTATTTTATTTTATTTTAGCTTTATTTATTTTTATTTTACATTTAGTTTTATTTTATTTTATGCTTATTTTATTTTTTATTTTAGTTCAAGTTTTTATTTAATTTATTTTAGTTAGTTTTATTTTTTTATTTTATTTATTTTGGGTTTAGCTTAGGTTTGGTTTTAAGTTTAGGTTTTATTTTAGGTTTTATTTTATTTTACTTATTTTATTTTATTTAGGTTTAGACTCTTTCTTATTTTATTTTATTTAGTTTAGGTTTAGAATTTAGGTTTTAGGGTTTAGGGTTTAGTTTAGGGCTTAGGTTTGTTTTAGATAAGGTTTAGGGTTTAGGGTTTAGGGTTTTTGGTTTTTTTTGAAAAGAGAATAAATTTAGATTCAACATTTCTTCTTTTCGATTTCATCAACCAAGTAACACACTAAGTTTTCTAAGACACAAACAATGACAGATAAAAAATGAGCACGCATAGAGCAAATCAAAAACCCTAGATAACTAGAACCATGTCTACTATAAAGACATAGTTCCATAAGAGTAGATCAGATCGGTCGTTCTTCAATTTCTTCGCCCATCAACCACCCCACTCGAGTAGGGATCCACCATCATATCCCCATCTCTCTCCGCCACCACCATTACTCCTCACTCCTCCTTCATAACCACCACTACCACCACCACCTCCATATCCACCAAGACTCCAAATCCCCCACCATGCGATCGCCACCGCTTTGCCTCACCGCTAGATGTAGATTGAGCCTGCTGATGGATGTTCCTACCATCAAGGTTCTTCTCATTTTATAGCTTAAGTTTAGGTTTAGGTTTGTGAGTTTAGAGGTTTAGTTAATTTTAGTTACTTTAGTTTATGTTTAGGGTGTGGTTGGGGTTTAGTGGTTTAGGGAGGTTAGTTTGTTGGTTTAGTTTAGGAATAGGGTCAGGGTTTATGGATCATTTGTATAGGTTTGGGAGGGTCAAGCCCAGTGGCCCAGGGTAGGGTCAAAGAGTGGAGGCTCAGTGGCCTGGGCCCAGGCCCAGGGCTCATGGCCTGTGGTAGGTCAGGGCCTTTGGCTCAGTGGGTCAGTCAGTGAGTTGGCCTGGGCTCAGGTTTAGGGCAGAACCAGGGTCAGGTGCCATATGGCCTAGGGTCAGGATCAGTGGCCTGGTGGCTATGTTTTAGCCCAGGGCCTGGGTCTTTAGGCCTGTGGTTAGGCACAGGTGTGCCTTTAGGGTGTGGTTTTAGGGTCATGGTTTCAGTAGGTAGTGGCATGGGTTTAAGGTTTGGGTGTTTTTTGCCAACATTTAGGGTTTAGGGTTTAGGATTTGTGGGGTTTTTGTGGTTTTTTTTTAATCAAGTAAACCTGGTATAGTTTATTTATTTTATTTATTTATTTTAATTTATTTTATTTTATTTTATTTAGGATTCTTTAGTTTTATTAGTTTAGTTTATTTATTTTAGCTTTATTTATTTTTGTTTATGTTTTTATGTTATTTTTTAGTTTTGTTTAGTTTATATTTATATTTAGTTTAGTTTTATTTCAATTTTGCTTTTTTTTATTTTATTATTTATTTTAGGTTTAGGTTTAGGTTTTTTTATTTATTTATTTTAGGTTTTAGGTTTTGATTTTAGGTTCATTTTTAGGTTTTTTTTTTTAATTTAGGTTTAGATTTTATTTTAGTTTATTTTATTTTATTTATTTTAGGTTCAGGTTTAGGTTTATTTTATTTTAAGTTTAGGTTTAGGTTTTATTTATTTTAGTTTACTTTTTTTTAGTTTAGGTTTTGATTTATTTTATTTGTTTATTTTTTATGTTTTTAGTTTAGGTTTTATTTTTATTAATTTTAGGTTTATTTTTTTTAGGTTTAGTTTTATTTAGTTTTATTTTATTTTATTTTATTTATTTTATTTTTTATTTTTTAGTTTTATTTTATTTATGTTTTCTATTTTTGGTTTATTTTTAGTTTAATTTAGGTTTTATTTATTTTATTTTAGTGGTTTAGTTTTTATTTATTTTATTTTAGTTTAATTTTATTTTATTTTATCTATTTTAGTTTATGTTTAGGTTTAGGTTTAGGTTTAGCTGAGGTTTAGTTTAGGTTTTATTTTATTTATTATTTTATTTTATTTAGGTTTAGTTCTCTATTTATTTTATTTTTAGGTTTATTTTATCAAGGTTGGTTTTTAGGTTTTAGGGTTTGTGGGATTAGTGATCAGAGTTTGGGGTTTAGGGTTTAGGGTTTAGTTAATTTTAGTGTTTGTGGAGGGTTTTTTAGGGTTTGTTTGTTTTTCTTATAATTTTATTTATTTAGATTTGAGTTTGGGTGTAGGTTAGGTTCAAGTTAGTTGTGGTTTAGGTATTTATTTTAGAATTAAATAAACTGGTAGGTTTAGATTTATTTAGTTTATTTTATTTATTTTAGTTTATTTTATTTATTATTTTATTTATGTCTATCTTTAGTTTTATTTAGTTTAATTTATTTATTTTAGTTTAGGTTTATTCTAGTTTATTTTGTGGTTAGGTTTAGGTTTATGTTTATTTTTAGTAGTTTTTTTATTTTATTTTATTTAGGGTTTTTAGGTTTAGGTTTAGCTTAAGATTTAGGGTTTAGGATTTAGGTCAAGATTTAGTGTTTTTTGTGTTTTTTAGGTTTAGGTTTTAGGGTTTAGGATTTAGGGTTTAGGTTGGGTTTAGGGTTTAGTGGTTGTGGTTTTTAGGGTTTAGGATTAGGTTTAGGATTTAGGTCAGGGTTTAAGTTTTCTTTTAAAATTAAGCAAACCAGAGTTTAGGTTGTTTTAGTTTATTTTATTTTATTTTAGTTTATTTTATTTTTTTATTTTATTTAGGTTTATTATTATTTTATTTTAGTCTAGTTTATTAATTTTAGGTTTATTTATTTTGTTTAGTTTTTTTTTATTTAGTTTATTTTGTTTAAATTTTTTTATTTTTCATTGAGATTTATTTTATTTTATTTTTTTAGGTTTTATTTTTTTATTTTATTTTTTAGGTTTTGATTTTGATTTTATATTTTTAGGTTTAGTTTTAGGTTTTTTATTTTATTTTAAGTTTATTTTTAGTTTTAGGTTTATGTTTATTATTATTTATTATATTTTAAAGGTAGGTTTAGGTTTATTTATTTATTTTAGTTTAGGTTTATATTATTTTTTATTTTGGTTTTTTTTTTAGTTTAGGCTTTACATTTTAATTTATTTTTTAGGTTTTATTTTGTTTATAATTTATTTTATTTTAGGTTTATTTTATATGGTTTATGGTAGGGTTTATGGATGGTTGTTAGGTTTAGGTTAGTTTTGTGGCCTAGGGTCAGGTGGGGTTGGGAGTTTAGTTTAGGGTAGGGTTGCAGTTGGGGTTTAGGGTAGAGTGGGTCTTGGGGTTAGTTTTCTTATTTTTAAATTTTAGGATCTTGGTTTAGGGTCATATTTTTTTATGGTTTAAGGTAGTGTAGGGTTATTTAAGGTTTAGGATTTTTTAGGGTTTTGGATTGGGTTTAGGGTATTTTAATTAAGTAAATGGAAGGTTTAGTTTATTTAGTTTATTTTAGTTTATTTTATTTATTTTAGTTTATTTTATTTTATTTTATTTAGTTTATCTTTATTTTATTTAGTTTTTTATTTTAGTTTACTTTTTAGGTTTAGTTTTAGTTTATTTATTTTATTAATTTAGTTTTATTTTCTTTATTTTAAGGTTTAGGTTTTATTTTATTATTAGTTTAGGTTTAAGTTTTTTATTTTATTTTAAGTTTATGTTTTAGGTTTTTTAGTTTATTTTAGGTTTTATTTTTAGTTTAGGTTTAGTTTTTTATTTTAGTTATTATATTTTATTTAGCTTAGGTTTAGGTTTAGGTTTAGTTTATTTTTATAGGTTTAGGTTTTTATTTATCTTAGTTTAGTTTATTTTAGTTTAGGTTTAGGTTTATTTTATTTTTATTTTAAGTTTAGGTTTTTCTTTTAGTTTATGGGTTAGATTTTATTTTTTATTTATTTTTAGGTTTATTTATTTGTTTTATGTTATTATTAAATAATAATTTTATTTTATTTTAGTTTTATTTTATTTTTATTTTAGATTTCATTATTATTTTATTTAGGATTCTTATTTTTTTAGCTTAGTTTATGTTTTTATTTATTTAATTTTAGTTTTTGTTTTATTTTTATTAAATTTTCTTTTTAGGTTTAGGTTTAGGTTTAGGTTTTAGTTTCATTTTATTTTTATTTTTATTTTTTTTTTATGTTTAGGTTTTTTATTTATTTTATTTTTAGGTTTTATTTAGTTTAGTTTAGGTTTTAGCTTTCCATGATTTAGATTTAGGTTTAGGGTTAGTTTAGGGTTTCGGTTTTGGGGTTTAGGGTTTAGGGTTTAGGGTTTATAGTTTAGGATTTAGGTTTTAGGGTTTCGCATTTTGGGTTTTGGGTTTTGGGTTTTGGTTTTAGGTTTTGGTTTTAGGTTTTTGTTTAGGGTTAAGGGTTTTTTTGTAGTTTGGGGGTTTAGGTTTAGAGAACAAATTTAGATTCAACATTTGTTATTTTGATTTCATCAACCAAGTAACACACCAAGTTTTCTATGACAAGCGATGACATAGATAAAAAATGAGCATGCATAGAGCAAATCAAAATCTAGATAACTAAACTATCTCTACTGTAAAGCCCATAAGCAAAGATCGGATGGGTCGCTCTTCGCTTTCTCAGTTCCCATCAGAACCACCCCGCCTCTCGAGTATCGGGATCCACCATCATCTCTCTGATCTCTCCCTCCGCCACCACCATGGCTGTAACCTCCGCCTCCTCCTCACCATACCACCCACCACCATCTCCATATTCACCAAAGACTTCCAGTTCCCCACCACCACCACGATAACCACCGCCTCCATCTCCACCACAAGCTCTAGAGTGAGCGGATGTTCATGCCAAGGTTCTACCCATTCTTAGGGTTTAGGTTTAGGTTTAGTCTATTAGGTTTTATTTTTTTATAGGTTTTATTTTAGGTTTATTTTTTATGTTTAGGTTTTTATTTAGTTTTTATTTAATTTTATTTTAAGTTTATTTTAGGTTTATTTTATTTTTATTTTATATTTTGCTTTTATTTTATTAAGGTTTTTTATTCTTAGGTTTACTTTATTTTTTAATTTAGTTTAGGTTTTTATTCATTTTATTTTTGTTTATATTTATTTATTTATTTTATTTTATTTTTAGGTTTAGGTTTAAGTTTTATTTTAGGTTTTAAGTTTTTTATTTTATTTTATTTAGGCTTAAGTTTTTTTTATTTATTTTATTTTTAGGTTTTTTGAGGTTTCCTGGGCTCAGTGGGCCTGTGGCTCAGGAAGGTGATCTGTGGTTGATCAGGGATTTAGGCCCAGGCTCAGGGCTCAGTGCCCAGCCCCAGGTGGGCCTGGGGTTTAGGCCTAGAGTCAGTAGGCCTGTGGCCCAAGTTAGATCTGGGCTCAGTGGCCCAGGGTCAGGTCAAAGTGAGTCCCAGTGGCCCAAGATGGGGCTCAGGGTTTAAGGGCCCAGGGTCAGGCCCAGGCCCAGGCTCAGTAGGGCCTGCAGTGGCTCAGGATTTAGGTTTAGGGCCTAGGGCCCAGGGATCAGTTTAGGTTGGCTCATGGTCAGGCCTAGGGTCAGGTTGAGTAGGTCAGTTTATGGTAGGGAGGTTAGGGTTTTATCTTATTTTTAAATTTTAAAAATACAAACCAGTTTAAGTTTATTTTAGTATTTTATTTATTTAATATTTTATTTTTATTTGATTTTATTTTATTTATTTTATTTTATTTATTTAGTTTAGGTTTTATTTTGTTTATTTTGGGTTTTAGTTTAGTTTATATTTTTGGTTTAGTTTTATTTATTTTAGGTTTAAGTTTAGTTTTATTTTATTTAGGTTTAGATTTTATTTTATTTTAGTTTTAGTTTATTTTTTATTTTTTAGGTTTTATTTTTAGTTTGTTTTTATTTTATTTTTAGTTGGTTTATTTTATTTATTTTAGGCCTAGGTTTATTTATTTTAGTTTAGTTTATTTTTTTAGCTAGTTTATTTTATTTTTTTATTTAGGTTTATTTTAGTTTTTTTGTTTTATTTATTTTTTTTTATTTTAGGTTTAGTTTATTTAGTTTTTTTTATTTTTTATTTTGGCATCTTTCTAGTTTAGGGTTTGGGATTGGGCTCAGTTTAGGGCCTAGGAGTGGTCTGGTTTAAGGGTTTAGGGTCAGAGTTTAGGGCTTGGGTTTAGGCAGGGTTTTAGGGTTTAGGGTTTGTGGCATTTGGTTTAGCTCAGGGGCTAGGGTTTGTGGGGTTTTAAGTCTGGTCCGTGTTTAGTTAGGTTTTTTTTGGCTCAGGTTTGTGATTTTAGGTTGTTTAAGCTCAGGTTTTTTAGGGTCTGTGGGTGTGTTTATTTTGTTTTTTTGGGTTTTAGCATTAGGGTTCATAGGTAGGTTTAGGTTTATTTTAGGGTAGGTATGGGTTTTCTTTAAATTAAGTAAACATTTAGTTTTATTTAGTTTATTTTATTTATTTTAATTTTGTTTTTTTTTTATTTCAATTTTTATTTATTTAGTTTATATTTAGGTTTATTTATTTTAGTTTAGGTTTTATTTTAGTTTATTTTGGGTTAAGATTTAGGTTTATTTTATTTTCTTAGTTTAGTTTTAGTTTTATTTTATTTTTTGTTTAGGTTTAGTTTTTATTTTAATTCTTTTTTTTAGGTTTTATTTTTTAGTTTAGGTTAAATTTATTTTTAGTTTATTTTATTTTATTTTATTTAGTTTAGGGTTTGAGTTTTATTTATTTTAGGTTTTATTTATTTTAGTTTAGGTTTATTTTATTTTTATTTTAGGTTTAGGTTTTCTTTAGTTTAGGTTTAACTTTATTTTTTATTTATTTAGGTTTTATTTTTAGGTTTATTGTTTAGTTTAGGTTTTATTTAGTCTTTAATTTATTTTATTTTGGTTTATTTTATTTGGGTTTAAGGCCATGGTTTAGGGTTAGGTTTAGGGTAGGTGGTTTAGGTTTAAGGGTTTAGGTTTACAATTTAGGGTTGAGGGTTTTAGGGTTTAGGGTTTTACATTTAGGTTTAGGTTTTAGGTCTAGGGTCAGTTTTACTTTTTTTTTTTTTTTTTTTGGAAAATTAGGAAATTTTATTGCCACAAAGAAAAGGTAAAGTCCTGAGGGGCAAATCTCTAAGCTAATGCTCAAAGAGCTACAAAAAGTCCTAAGGAGATAAGCCCCCTAGCTAATACAATATATAATGAAAGTAAGCTAATAAAAAAATAGAGATCCACCAAAAATAATCCTTACAATGAACAAGAACTTCTGTGCTTTTGAAACCAAAGACACCAAGAAAGAAAAGTCTCCCAACCTGTACTAGAGATCTGCAACAAGCTTGTAAAAGGATGAGTACAGATAATGAAATAGTTAATTAAGCATAAAATATAAGAGCAAAAAGAAGTAAAAAGATGAAGAAAAGGCTCAAGCGCAGTTATTATCATCTTAAGGAGCATCACCATATGTAAGCATCCAAACTTCAAGTGAAGGGTTACAACATATAGTACTACCAGCCAAAGGAAGGAGTGGGAAACATCAAGGCCATCATTGCTAGCATACCTCTTGTAGCACCTTATCCAATGACAATCATCGCACAAACTTGCATAAAACTTCAAACATCAAATATAACCACAAAACACCTAGCAGTCAGATATATTAAACTCAGCAAAGTAGATAAGGAGGTAACCTATTTGGAAAGCATTAGACCAGAGGGAGCACCACCAAAGCCACCACCAAGAATTGCTAACACAGTTGCTAGGAGCAAACCTCACAATATAGGAAAAAGGACTAAACAGAGACCAAACAAAGGAAAAATGAGAACCATAGTTGATAAGGTCATTCATTAAATGAACATGCAAAGAACCAAAACAATACTATCTAGACGAACAAGTAAGACTAACATCAAGAATGTTAGGAACCAAGGAAACCATCAAAAAAGAAAGGGAAGAGGTTCAACCACAATCCAGAAATGAAAATCCTAGTTGGAAGAAACTAGAAGAGAAGAATGGGAAAGAAAGTAGCCAGTTCCAAGCATAGACTCAAAAGATCGTGAAAATTCTAACAAAATAAATATTCTTTAGACCAAACAAGCTTGCTAGAGCACCCAATCTAAGCATCCAGCAAAGTAGTCCACCCTGCAAGCCACCAAGACTTCCAAGGAT